>JAYMFD010002180.1:5000-25000 GCA_035771175.1 Paratinospora sagittata | reverse complement strand
CTATGTAACCACGATTATATGACCAATTATAGATCACATTGATTATTTGGTCCCAGAGGATTCTATTAGGACACATTTTAACAAATGAATTAATTAAGTCCAAATTCTGGAAAGATGAATAAACAGGCCTATATAAAAGAGACGCTATAACTATTCCAAAATAAGCTATACTGACTGAAAAAATTGCATTTGTCACAAATTCATACCAATCCACCAAATTGTTCGAATTTGTATGTAAAAGGTTTATTGACGGAGTTAACCATTTTGATAATATATCAAAATACCTTCCTTCTTGATTAAAAGGAATTCCTATATATCCAACAAAAAAAGTAAATAAAACTAATACAAGAAGCGACAAGAGCATAGTATTGTCTGATTCATGGGGATACAGGGAAGTTTCTTTATTAGCAAAATGAGTAATAGTAATGAAAGGTTGCATCATATTTCTTACATTCCCATCAATTGTATATGCCTTTTTCGAAAAAAGGGAAGTCATTTCAATTTTATTCATTTTTGAGAAACTCCATTTTTTCTTTATCGTTTTCGTTCCTTTTTTACCCCATATGGATATTGAATAGAACAAGCTCTTTTTTTTGCCACTGTAATCTTGAAAATGAATGTTTAAATTTCCTTCAAAAGTAAGTAAATACATCCGAAACATATAAAATGCAGTCAATCCCGCTGTGAAACAAGCTATTATCGCAAAAATGGGTGAATACAACCAACTATCATTAAGAATTTCGTCTTTTGACCAAAAACAAGCGAGAGGTGGAATACCACAAAGAGAAAGTGTACCCACTAAAAAAGATACTTTTGTAATTGGCACATATTTTTTTAAACCGCCCATCAGAGCCATGTTCTGACTTTTATCTGGAGAATATCCAACAATGGATTCCATTGAATGAATAATTGATCCAGATCCTAAAAATAATAATGCTTTTGAATAGGCATGAGTGATCAAATGAAATAAAGCAGCTCGATAAGACCCCATACCTAAAGCTAACATAGTATAACCCAATTGAGACATTGTAGAATATGCTAAACTTTTCTTAATATCTCTTTGAGCAAGAGCCAAAGTAGCTCCTAATAGGACTGTTATTATACCTACGAACGAAATTAGATTCATTGTGTAAGGTATGATTGTGAAAAGAGGAAGAAGTCGAGCGACAAGAAAAATCCCCGCTGCTACCATAGTAGCGGCATGTATAAGAGCCGAAATAGGAGTAGGTCCCTCCATGGCATCAGGTAACCATACATGAAGGGGAAATTGTGCAGATTTAGCAACTGCACCGACAAATAATAGGGAGGCACACAGAGTAAGAAATAAAGAATTGACTCCATTATTATCAATCAAGTTATTGACTATTTCTAATAAATCCCGAAATTCGAAACAGCCCGTTATCCAATAAAGACCTAAGATTCCTAATAATAAACCAAAATCCCCTACACGATTAGTTACAAATGCTTTTTGACAAGCATTTGCCGCAATTGGTCGTGTGAACCAAAACCCTATTAATAGATACGAACACATTCCAACCAATTCCCAAAAAATATAAATTTGTATCAAATTGGAACTAGTAACTAATCCCAACATGGAAGCATTGGAAAAACTCATATAAGCAAAAAACCTCAAATATCCTTGATCATGAGACATATAGTTGTCACTATAAATAAGAACCATTATTCCAACAGTAGTGATTAATATTGACATAATAGAAGTAAGTGGATCGATCAAGTGGCCGAACTCTAAGGAAAAATCATTATTGATAGTCCACGACCATACATATTGATAGATAGGACTACCATTTATTTGCCGAATAGCCAGATCGGCTGAAAAAATCATAACGATACTTAGTAAGAAAACACTAGAAAAAGCCCACACACGCCGAAGATTTTTTGTTGCCGTCGGAATAAGGAGAAGCCCCACTCCTATGGCTATAGGAACTGGAAGTGGAACGAAAGGTATGATCCATGCATATTGATATGTATGTTCCATAAAAAAATCAAACTTTGTTATTCTTTATTCTTACTTATAAATTTTTTCCGATTCACCAGCTTTTTTCTCTTTCCGAAGGAGCAAAAAACGAAATAAAAAAAAAATGAAATAATAAAAAGAAATAGAAGCAAATAAAAAGATAAAAAAATATGAAAGAACTCAAATAGAACTTTCAATTCTTAATAATTTGTATTCTTTCCCAAACATTGTAAATATTCAACTCAAGAAGTTACAATTGGCCAAAAGAAAAAGATAAGATTAAGTCACTGAAGAAAATACTTAGTTATTAAATATGAAGATACAGAATATGAGATTTGCAACATTCCATTATTACGATAATTTATGTCCATAAAGCTAAGGAATAAGAATTATACCAAAAAAGTATTTGATTCTGATCTGGATCATAGCCCTAGAATTCCCCAATAACTTGATCCAATATCCAATAAAAAAAGATAAATATAAATAACACAAACACAATAAACATAAAAAAAGCTCTCGTTCTTTGAATTAGTTTCTTCAGAATCATTAACTAGTTCCTTGTTGAAAGGATTGAGCGGTTTCCATTCCAATAAAACAACTTATGCTTATGAAAAACTCTATTATGTTATGTTTATTTTATGGGAAACCCTATAATACTTGTCACTTTGTTGCCCGTCACTTTGCCTTTGCATAGAACTGAATGATGAAATTCCAAAAAATAGCTTTTTTTTCTTTTTCAACGGCAAACAATTTGATTTCTATAGCAGTAGATCCCATGGATATAGATCCAGATCAGGTTATAAGAGTACCGATCAATCCGAATTCTTTTTTCTTCGGATATTTTATGTAAGAAAAATGTAAAACAAAAAATGACTTTTGAAAAAAGAATCTCAAATTTCTCCCTAGGAACACTTTCTGCAATTCACAATATGAATATTGTATGTTATCATATTCATATTATATGTTATGAAGTAAGTATCATCTAGCAAAAATACATGGGTAAGGAATAAAAAGAAAGAACGATCCATTTTGAACAAACAGTACATGTCTTTCACATTTAACTATAACAATGAATAACCTCTTTATTTTTGAATGGCGGTTCCGAAGAAACGTACTTCGCTATTAAAAAAGCGTATTCGTAAAAACATTTGGAAATGAAAGCGTTTTGGGCAGTGCTAAACGCTTTTTCTTTAGCAAAATCTCTTTCTACTGGGAATTCTAAAAGTTTTTTTGTGCGACAAAAAAAGAATCAAGTATTGGAATAATATGAATCGATATGAATCGAAAAATTGGCGATTGAATTTCAATTTATAAGATGAATTATTCTCATTAACTAATATTTTGTATTTTGATTTACAATTTTGAACTGATCAATAGAAGATGGAATCGCCTATTGTGGTATGTAGAAGAAGAATTCTTCTGTCTACTGGATTCTAAATAAAGTAATTCTAAATAAAGTACTAAAACAAAAAAAGAATGAAGCACATGATATCTTTCTTTTTTTTATAGGTTTTTTATTTGTGATGCGGCTCATCGATTCACTTTTTTTACAAACAATAAAATATAAAATAATATAATAAAAGTTTTAGGTTTATTGGATTATGTATTTTATTGGATTATGTATTTTATTGGATTATGTATCTCGAATTTGGATCCTATGAACTACGGGCTCGATCAAGATATCTATATATAGATATCTTGATCGCTTTACTCTCCCTATTTTTTTTTTTTTCATTTCAAATCTATCTCTATGCCTGGGTCGAAGACAAAACTATCCAATTCCAACTGTTGAGAGCTTAAACCGTGCGAAACCGGTTGTGAAAACTAACACCATCCCACAAAAAAATTGGAAAGATTATTGAACGTTCAAATTAGGAATTTGAGCGATTTTTGATTCATCGACTTTCATTTTAATGTACCCTAAAGTATATTGAATTGAATTTGCTCCTTGAATCTCGACGATTCAATATGGATGAGCTATTATGATTTCGAACAAGCCGCTATGGTGAAATTGGTAGACACGCTGCTCTTAGGAAGCAGTGCTAGAGCATCTCGGTTCGAGTCCGAGTGGCGGCATCTTATAAAAATAAAAGAAATACAATAAATTCTATAATTCTAATGAAATCAATTCTTGATTTCATTCCATCCCTGGAAAACTTCCCCCTTTTTTTAGGATTTTTTATGATATTTTTTACTTTAGAACATATATTAACTCACATTTCTTTTTCGATCGTTTCAATTGTAATTACAATTTATTTTATGACTTTATTAGTCCACGAAATCGTAGGATTATATAATTCGTCAGAAAAAAAGGCTATGATAGCGACTTTGTTTTGTATAACTGGATTATTAGTTACTCGTTGGGTTGATTCGGGGCATTTCCCCTTAAGTAATTTATATGAATCATTAATGTTTCTTTCATGGAGTTTTTCCATTATCCATATGATTCCGTATTTTAGGAACCATAAAAATCATTTAAGTGCAATAACTGCACCAAGTGCTATTTTTACTCAAGGCTTTGCTACTTCAGGTCTTTTAACTGAAATGCATCAATCCACAATATTAGTACCCGCTCTCCAATCCCAGTGGTTAATGATGCATGTAAGTATGATGGTATTGAGCTACGCAGCCCTCTTATGTGGATCATTATTATCCGTAGCTCTTCTAGTCATTACATTTCGAAAAAATATGGAAATCTTTTGTAAAAGTAATAATTTATTATTAATATTAATTAAACCATTTTCCTTGATAAGATCCAATACATGAATGAAAGAAACAATGTTTTACGAAACACTTCTTTTCTTTCGTTTCGAAATTATCACAGGTATCAACTGATTCAGCAATTGGATCGTTGGAGTTGTCGTGTCATTAGTCTAGGATTTATCTTTTTAACCATAGGTATTCTTTCGGGAGCAGTATGGGCTAATGAAGCATGGGGATCATATTGGAATTGGGACCCAAAGGAGACTTGGGCATTTATTACTTGGACCATATTCGCAATTTATTTACACACTAGAACAAATAAGAATTGGGACAGCACAAATTCTGCAATTTTGGCTTCTATGGGATTTCTTATAATTTGGATATGCTATTTTGGGGTCAATCTATTAGGAATAGGACTACATAGTTATGGTTCATTCACATTAAATTAATATTTCTTTAAAGAAAGGACGACGAATACAATACATGGGGATAGCGTATATAACGAGAGTTTGTGTGAGTTTTCGTTTTTGAGAACTCTTTGAATCACTACTTTGACTTGATTCAAAGAGTTCTCAAAAACGCCAAACGTATCTGATTCAAATTTGACAATTCATTTTTTTTGTTTCCTTAAGGGAAGGATAAACAAAAAAAGACTTATTTGTTCTCATTGTCAAATTTTTGTTCATTGTCCAACAAACGATTTTTGAAATCTTTAAATCACAGAATTTTTTTGTCTTATTGATGAAAACTATCTATAAAAGTAATTAGATAGAATAGCTTCGGCCTTGTCAACTGATAGGGAGAAAACAAAATCCGGATAAATCCCAATACCTATTACAGGCAGAAAGATACAAATCGAAATAAATAGTTCTCGGGGTCCAGAATCAAAAAAATGAAAGTTTTGGGCATTAAATTGCTTGTATCCATAGAACATCTGGCGTAACATAGATAATGAATAAATAGGAGTTAATATCATTCCAATTGCCATTACAAAAGTAATTAGTATTTTTGGGATTAAAAGATATTTTTGGCTGGTAATTATTCCAAAAAAGACTACCAATTCTGCAACAAAACCGCTCATTCCCGGCAATGCAAGAGAAGCCAATAGGAGAAGCTACTGAACATCGTAAAAATCTTTGGCATTGGAATAGCTATTCCTCCCATTTCGTCAAGATAAAGAAGACGTATTCTATCGTAAGTTGTTCCTGCCAGGAAAAAAAGTGCAGCACCAATAAATCCATGAGAGATTATTTGTAAAATGGCTCCATTGAGTCCCGTATCGGTTATGGAACTAATTCCTATGATTGTGAAACCCATATGAGATACGGAGGAATAGGCAATTCTCTTTTTTAAATTACGTTGGCCAGGAGATGTTGAAGCTGCATAGATTATTTGAATTGTGCCCACTATCATCAACCAAGGAGAAAATAAAAAATGGGCACGGGGTAATAATTCCATATTGATCCGAACCAATCCATATGCTCCCATTTTTAATAAGATTCCGGCTAGAAGCATACATGTACTGTAATGTGCTTCGCCGTGGGTATCTGGTAACCACGTATGTAGGGGTATAATCGGTGATTTGACAGCATAAGCAATAAGAAATCCAAAATAAAATATTATTTCCAATGCCACAGGATATGATTGATTAGCTGATGTTTCAAAATTTAATGTTGGTTCATTGGAACCATATAAACCCATACCCAGAACTCCCATTAAAAGAAAAATAGAGCCCCCCGCGGTGTACAAAATAAACTTTGTAGCCGAGTACAAACGTTTCTTCCCTCCCCACATGGATAGAAGTAGGTAAACAGGAATTAATTCTAACTCCCACATAATGAAGAAAAGTAAAAGATCTCGAGAAGAAAATGATCCTATTTGACCGCTGTACATTGCTAACATCAGGAAATGGAACAATCGCGAATCTCGAGTAGCTGGCCAAGCCGCTAAAGTCGCTAAAGTAGTGATGAATCCCGTTAGTAAAATGGGTCCTACGGAAAGTCCATCGATTCCTAGTCTCCAATGAAAATCAAAAATATTTATCCATTGAAAATCCTGTTCTAATTGGATTAACGGATCGTCAAATTGGAAATGATAACAATACATAGGTCGTTAGAAGGAGTTCGAGGATGCATATGCATATAGTATACCACCTAATTACCTTATTTCCCCGATGGGGGAAAAAGAAAATGGAAGAACCTGCGAATATCGGCAAACCAACAATTATTGTTAACCAAGGAGAATATTTCGTGGTAAATACAAGATACACTTTGACCATAAAAACCCGTGCGCGATTATTGAACCAATAATCGCGCACGGGTTTTTGTCGGTAAAGAGAAATCAAATGGATTCAAGTGGAGTTTTCTGAAACGTATCAATAAGCTAGGCCCATGCTGCGAGTTGTCTCATGCCATAAATAAACCCGAACACTCAAGAAATCCGTTGGACAGGCGGATTCACATCTTTTACAACCTACACAGTCTTCTGTTCTTGGAGCAGAAGCAATTTGCTTAGCTTTACATCCATCCCAAGGTATCATTTCTAATACATCTGTGGGGCATGCTCGTACACATTGAGTACACCCTATACATGTATCATAAATCTTTACTGAATGTGACATTGGATCTATAAATTTTTTGAACGTCAAGGATTTTCAATCTAGTTCTAGTAAAGTAGTAAAGAAATCATATATTTTATACACCAGACGAATCAATGATTTACCAGAATTGTTTTATAATGAATCTATTTCTGGATCTGCCCATGAGAAGAGAAAGAGCCAAGATACTTTGATTTCTTATGTTTTAGCAAACAAAGTCATATGCTTTTTCTGTCGTACATACCGATTTGAATTGGTCAGTATTCCATTATTTATTAAATAAAAATTATTAAATTTTAATTTAATAATTAAAATTTAATATTTAAGAATTTCATTTTTTTTTATTCTGAATTTTTTTTATTCTTATTTATATTTAATTTAAATTATTTAATTTATATTTTATTTATATTATTCTGATTTATATTATAATTATATTATAATTATATATATATATATATATTTTTTTATTTATATTTATTTATATTTTTATTTATATTATTTATATATTTCTATTATTTATATATATATATGATTACCTATGATTACCTATTATTTATATATATATGATTACCACATTTATATATGATATGATTACCACATTCAATTCATAGTATTACCACTATTTATTCAACAAATTAGATTGATTGATCCGAATTGATTTTCGGTTACGATGAATTGATGAAACAATAGCTAATCCAATAGCTGCTTCAGCGGCTGCAATAGCTATAACAAAAATCGAGAAAATCTCTCCTTTTAATTGGCGATTATCAAATAAATTCGAAAAAGTTACGAAATTCATATTAACCGCATTCAGTATAAGTTCAAGACACATAAGTGCTCTAACCATATTTCGACTTGTAATCAATCCATAGATACCGATAGAAAATAAATAGGCACTCAAAACAAGTACATGCTCGAGCAGCATTGACCAACTCCTCATCAATCTCGATTCATTTCAATATGAACAACAATTCTCCCCAATTAGATTAACTAGAATCTAACAAGTACGTAATAAAAGAAAATATTGATAATAGATCGAACTAAATACATTTCCGTTTTATACATGAACAGTTTGAAAATAGAATTTAAGGAAAATTAATGGAATAGGACAAAATTTGGTTTTATTGGATTTGGGTTTATAAGTCTTTTTTTTACGTCTTTTATTGTATTTATTACTGACGAGCCATAGCAATCGCACCTATCAAGGCAACTAAAAGAATTATCGAAATAAGTTCAAATGGAAGAAAAAAATCTGTTGATAAATGAATCCCAATTTGTTGACCATTGTTTATCAAATCCTGCTCTATAATCTGGTTTGATCTTGTAGCCCAAATAATTCCGTACCATGACGTATCTAGGATAGTAGTAATTAGTGAAACAAAAATACTTGTACAAACCAGTAAAGTGACCCCATCTCCAACGGTCCAGAGGTGGAAATCATTATAATATTCTGAACCATTCATGAACATCACAGCAAATACGATTAAGACATTTATGGCTCCCACATAAATAAGGAGCTGTGCAGCAGCTACAAAATGGGAGTTCGCTAGAATATGGAATAAGGATATACAAACAAGAACCAATCCCAATGAAAAGGCAGACAAAATAGGATTGGTAAATAATACTACTCCTAGACCTCCTACTATAAGACCCGATCCCAAAAATACTAAAAGAAAATCATGTATTGGTCCAGGTAAATCCATTATATAAAATAAGAGATAAATAAATCGAAATGTTTCATGACCTTATTGATTAGACCAGGAAAAAAGAAGCTACCCTATCTATTTCTATTTTTTTTTTATACGTTACGCTCCTAATTGAATTAAACCCTAATGGGGTGGGTGGGGATTGTTGTAGATACACTTATTAATTGAATCCCATTTCTCTATCCAAAAAATAAGTTAGAAATTGTATTGCTTAAGTTAGAAATTGTATTGCTATTAGTATTCAAATTGTATTTTAATTCTATAGCTATAGAATTAAAATAGCTATAGAATTAAATAATATATAATTATAAATAAAATTTATAAATCAAATAGAATAAGAATTAGAATAATAATTCTATTTATATTCAAAAAAAAATATATTCAAATATATTCTTTATTCTTATTAGAATATTTTATTCTCTATTAGAGATTTCTAATACAGTTATACATTATTATAGACATTTAAGACATTTCGTTTTAATTATTAATTTGAATTTTTTAATTTGGATTTCGATATACATTTTGAAAACGTCAGGGATATATGAATGGATTTTCAATCCAAAGCAAGCAGTAACTTCCACTAAACCATCGTTAGGATTTTGAGTTATGTCCCCAGTACAATGAAATGACAAAAGCTTCGCTCCTTTAGATCAAAACTGAATCTTAGGAATTGGTAATTGTTTTTGAATCAAGGGATTTACTCATAACTTTGTTTATTTGAGTAGAATTCATAATTGTGGAAATGGTGTAATCCTCAATTACTGACATTGGTAACCTACCCAGAGCAATTTGATTATAAGTCAATTCATGACGATCATAAGTAGAAAGTTCATATTCTTCAGTCATTGATAAACAGTTGGTTGGACAATACTCGACGCAGTTACCACAAAATATACAGATTCCGAAATCAATACTGTAATTAAGCAATCGTTTCTTTCGAATATCAGTTTCCAGTCTCCAATCAACAACGGGTAGATCTATAGGGCATACACGAACACATACTTCACAAGCAATGCATTTATCAAATTCAAAGTGGATTCGACCCCGGAAACGCTCAGATGTGATCAATTTTTCATAAGGATATTGAATAGTTACAGGTAAACGATTCGTGTGGGATAAGGTAATCATGAAACTTTGACCGATGTACCTTGCAGCTCGTACTGTTTGTTGACCATAATTCATGAACCCAATTACCATAGGAACCATATCATGAATATCCATAAAATTTTTCATGTTTCTGTCTCTTGTTTGAACGAAGTTATAAATCTCGAATATCGTATGCCTTTCTTTACAGTGAAAGGAGTTGGGAAGAAGTTGTCAATAATAGATTACCTAAAGAAATAGGTAAAAGGGATTTCCACCCAAGATTTAATAGTTGGTCTATTCTCATCCTAGGTAAAGTCCATCTTGTTGTGATAGGAATGAACAGGAACAAATAAGCTTTAGCTAATGTAATAAATATACCAATTGTCGTTCCAAAGACTCCACCCACTTCATTTATTCCAAAAAGCTCGGGAATGAATATGTATGGAAGAGAGAGATTCCAACCGCCCAAGTAAAGAACCGTTACAAATAATGAAGAAACTAGTAGATTGAGATAGGAAGCAACGTAAAATAAACCAAATTTGATACCTGAATATTCGGTTTGATAACCCGCTACTAATTCTTCCTCCGCTTCTGGTAAATCAAAGGGCAATCTCTCACATTCTGCTAGGGAAGAAATTAAAAAAACCGTAAACCCTATAGGTTGACGCCACAGATTCCACCCCCAAAAACCATATTTTGACTGCGCCTCCACTATATCAACCGTACTTGAACTGTTAGATAATTATAGTCGATGATAACATCACTGTTCTCATCGCTATTGCAGAACCGTACATGAGACTTCAGCTTCATACGGCTCCTCGATGGCCACAAATAAATCTAAGGACTGATTCGAGATTATCTCGCTATGTTTGTAGGATAGATAGAGTAAAGATATATCGAAGAGTCCCAAATTAGACCAATGCAATTCTGTCTGCTATAATAACAAATAAAAAGTGCTTCCGAATTGATCTCATCCTTCATAATTTTGATTTCTCTTTGTTCAGTAATAACTTAATTCTTCAATTCAATAAAATACTCGTTGTATCAATCGATTTCGACTCATATCTTTTTTTTTAATCAAAAGAACTCGACATTATAATATATTAGTATTATTTATATATTAGTATTATTTTATGAATCATGATAGAATTCTTATTCTATCTGTATTAATATGCATAGAGAAAAGAAAGAAAACCAAATTTCTGAGTTTTTTTCCATTTCAATTGCATTCCATTTCTTTCGTTCCTATTCTTCTTTCTCAGAAAAGAGGACTCTAATAAATTCATTCTAAAGAATCAATTTTTTATTTAGAATTATTCTAAATAAAAAAAATTAAAATAATAAATAATTAAATAAATAAAAAATGAATATAACTAAAGGTCATAAATATGATTTTAGTATAAATAAAGGATTACTTCGTTCCTGATAGTAATTTCTTTAATTAGTGGATAGGAGCATACTCGGGATCGGGATCATGGGGAAGTACTACTTAATCATTTCTACCAACTTAAAGCCCCATTAGGATTCCTTTTATACAGAAATACTCACATTACTAATCCTTTGTGTAACTTGGTGTTCCTAATCGTCCACTCATTTTTGCTCGATCCCCGGTATGGTAATCCAGACAAAAAAATAGTAAAAACTCCATACAGTTGATCTTTTGTACCCGCTTCAAACTATGATGACTAATCAACCAATCTTTGGGTAAACAGTTTCTACTGTTTTTACTTCCGCTTAACTCTTGTACCTAGGGAATGAGACTCAATCTTTTTACTGCCAATTTATAAGCTGTTTTATTTCACTCATATAACTATCTGGTTTAGTTCATCGTTCCGAATGATAAATAAAAAATAAAGATATTTATTCACTACATTCAACTTATTTCCTAGAAAAAAATGAAAAAATATGTCAAAAAAGTGTATGTCCTAACGAATCGCACGTAGAGATATTGATAACACACATGGAGTTAATGGTATTTCATAACTAATCGATTGAGCAGCAGCTCGGAGACCACCTAAAAAGGAATATTTATTATTCGATCCATATCCTGACATAAGAAGTCCAATAGGAGCAATACTTGAGATGGCAATCCATAAAAAAACGCCGATACTGAGATCGTCTAGAACAACGCGATAGCCAAAAGGAATTACTGAATAACTTATTAAAATAGATATGACCGCTATCGCTGGTCCGATACTGAATAAACGAATATCCCCTCTAGATGGGAGAAGATCCTCTTTGAAAAGTAGTTTAGTCCCATCTGCTAGAGCTTGAAGAATTCCCAAAGGGCCCGCGTATTCGGGTCCAATACGTTGTTGTACCCCTGCGGATATTTGCCTTTCTAACCACACAATTACTAGTACCCCTATTATGATTGCCAATACGGGAGTAAAAATAGGGACAAGCAACCATATGAGCCCATAAACCTCTTTTAAGGATTCCAATCTGAAAAAAGAATTGATAGCTTGTACTTCTGTCGTATCTATTATCATTTCACCGATCAACTTCTCCCATAATGATATCTATACTACCTAGTATCGTCATAATATCAGCCAATTTCATTCTTTTAACTAGCTGAGGAAGAATTTGCAAATTGATAAACCCCGGCGGACGAATTTTCCATCTCCATGGAAAAACACTCTGATCTCCTATCAGAAAAATTCCCAATTCCCCTTTTGGGGCTTCCACTCTCGCATAAAGTTCTTGTTTCGACAATTCAAAAGTGGGTGAAGGTTTTTTACTAATGAATCGATACTCAAAATCATTCCATTCGGAATCCCTTGCTCTATCCAAGCGGCGGACTTCTAAATTCTCATAGGGTCCCCCCGGAATTCCTTCCAGAGCTTGTTGAATTATTTTTATGGATTCTGTCATTTCACTGATTCGGACTAAATAACGAGCTAATGAATCTCCTTCTTTTTGCCATTGTACTTCCCAATCAAATTCGTCGTAACACTCATAATTATCAACCTTACGAAGATCCCATTGAATTCCGGAAGCTCGTAACATTGGTCCCGATAAACCCCAATTTATTGCTTCCTCTCCACCAATAATGCCCACTCCTTCAACTCGTTCCAAAAAAATAGGATTCCGCGTAATAAGCTTTTGATATTCAGTAACCCCTGTTAAAAAATAATCGCAGAAATCGAAACATTTATCTATCCAGCCATAAGGTAGATCAGCAGCTACTCCTCCGATACGGAAATAATTATGCATCATTCGCATACCTGTGGCAGCTTCGAATAGATCATATATCAATTCTCTCTCTCTGAAAATATAGAAGAAGGGAGTCTGCGCACCAATATCCGCCATAAAGGGGCCAAGCCATAACAAATGAGAAGCTATACGGCTCAGTTCCAGCATAATTACTCTAATATAGCTGGCTCTTTTAGGTACTTGAATATTCCCCAAGAGTTCTGGTCCATTTACCGTTATTGCCTCTGTAAACATAGTAGCTAAATAATCCCAACGTGTTACATAAGGCAGATATTGTATAATTGTTCGATTTTCCGCAATTTTTTCCATTCCTCTGTGTAAATAACCTAATATGGGTTCACAGTCAATAACATCTTCACCATCTAGAGTAACGATGAGTCGAAGAACGCCATGCATTGATGGGTGATGCGGACCCATATTGACTATCATGAGGTCTTTTCTTGTAGCAGGTACAGGCATATTTTTTTCCCCGATTCATTATTACATGAATTGCTGAAAACGACATGAAGTTCATCCAAATTGATTTCAAATCGAATAAATCAAATAATTCTAAAAATTCAATATTCAAATTAGCTTAACGAGTTTTGGGCTTCCGAATATCCAACTGACCAATTAATTCTTTATAACGTACTTTATTTTTCTTTGACAAATAAGCCAACAGCCGTTGACGTTTTCCCAGAATTTTCCGTAGACCTCTCTGAGATAAATAGTCTTTTCTGTGCACTTCCAAATGTGAAGTAAGTCTCCGTATTTTATTAGTGAAACTGAATACTTGAAATTCAATAGAACCCTTATTTTCTTCTTTTTCTTCTTGTGAAATAACTGAGATGAATGAATTTTTTACCATAATAAAGAATTCTTCTCCCCTTTTTCTTTTTTTTGAAAGATATGGATTTTACCGATCAGTAATAATAATATAATAGAATGCCGGCTTTTTTTATTTGGTATACCCCCAAATTTGGATTTATTCATATACTTAGACTTACTACTTTTGCTTTATATTTACTGCTTTTTTTTTCAAATTGAATTAATCAATAATCAATCCCATTTGCAATTGGCTTTGGATATGGATCCACAAGACAAAAGAATAGTATAGTTCTGCACCTACAAAAGATAAAAAACCTACAAAGGAGAAAAATTTGGACTTAACTTGATTCTGCCCAGTCATTTCTAGATCTATTAATTGATAAGATAGGTCATTGAATCAGTATCATGTACCGGAATGTAATATAACAAACAAAGGCGTGTGTACATTTGTTTGCCATTAGATACCATATCAGATCTGGCACGTGATCCATGGGCAATGTACCATCAACGAATTTTCAATCGTGGATACATATGTAGCCTTGACATACTGAAACGACTACCGTTATTGGTATCAAACCAATAGCGATTCATACAAGCTAAATCTTCTAATCGATAATTTGGCCAAAGAAAGAATTTGAACTTACGGAATGTATTTCTGTCTGTATCTATATCAAGATGCTTGCTTTCATCCAAAAATGGATCGCAATTCCTTTCATTGTTCCCAGTGCGAAATACTAGATTTTTAAGCACAACATTCACTTTTTCCGAATTGAAACAAATTCGAATTCTCAATTCTCTACGACGTCTAGGAGATGAAATATTTTCAAGAACAAGCAAATCATAATGATTTTCGTCTCGATTCCCAATCACCTTTTCATATAGTGAGAGTGAAATGGATTCATCAAACCCATTCTTATCAACATTTCTTTTTTCTCGGCATTTTCTATTAGTTTGAGTTTGGTGCTTACTCTTATGCACTAGTGAAATAGCGATAGTTTGATACATAATAAATTGTCCATCCCATTTTATAGACAGACGAACCGGTTCAATAATCAAGATTCCTTTTGTTATCAAGTTTTTCAGATTTAGATCTTTCTGAATCAGCATTACATCCAGACTCATTTCTTCTCTTTGAATAGAGGATATAGCAATTTCTTTTGGATTTATCAGTCTAAGCAGGAGACAATATACCTTGATATTATTGATTATTCTTGGATTCAAAGGATCATCCCACCTCAATTGAAAAAGAAAATATCTTTTCAGGAATAAATCTAGTTCTGCTGCCGTATTTTTCTTAGATTGTTTTTTCTTTCTAGTGTCTGATCCCTCATAATCTTCTTTAACATCTTTTTGTTGGTTTGATATATCTGATGCAAGATTCCCTTGGTTTTGTGTGTCTGATCCCCCATCTTCTTGGCTTTGGACCGGCTGCTGTTTTTCTTTTTGATTTCTATTCTCTAATTCAAGAGATTCTTTTTGATTCGATGATATACGAAGATCCTTTTTTTTCGTTCTGTTGATATTCTTCTTTTCACTAACATTTGCATTTCCGTTAAAATGAAAAAGAAGTAAATTGATTGGTATGATCCACGGTTGAATCTTATATGCATCATAAAGTAACACAAATCCTGGGAAAAACCAAAGTTGCAGATTGGATATGTGACAATTGAATATTTTTTCATTCATTCCCATCCAATCAAAAGGGCTTTGTGTTTGATTTGATGGATTGATTTGTTTATGACTCGCGAGATAAACAAGATCTTTCTTATCCATCTTGTCAATTATTTGATAATAATCAATTTTCTGATAATAATTAGCCCCACTCTTAGTATTTTTTTTAATGTTGGCCTCGGTATCCATACCATTCCAGCCCTCAATATCGCTTTTTTTTCTAAGACAAAAATTAAGAATTCTCCAATTAAAATATTTTCTATCTGTATTTTTTTCTGTCTCAATAACAGAATCTTCCCTTAGGTAATCACTAAGAGCTACACCTCCTGGCACATAAAAAAATTCGGGATTATATGTGTTGTAATTATAAGGAATCCCTCGGACCTCCTTTGTTGAGCCATAAAGATACGAGTCCTTATTATCCGCATAATTCATATATTTATGTGATAAAAGATCATATCCGTTGTTTTTTTTGAATTTTGCTTTTTGACTCGGTAATAAATCCACTACATAATCCTTTTTTTTCTGGTAATGAATTAATTGGTCTTTTTCATATGAATCAAAATGGGTTGAGTCTTTATTTTGAACCAGACAACTTTGATTGACTCTATTTCGCCATTTTTGCGGTACTAATCTAGACCAGCTAGTCTGAGATAAATCGTGTTGATAGTGATAATGACCTCTTAACCAGTTTTTCCAATCATTCACTCCGAATTTGTGAGGTTTCTTATGCCTTAATTCGGAATGAAACATTTCTTGTGTTCCAAAACAATCCCTTATTATAGATTTCAGAAAAAGGGATGTTCCTTGATATTGAAGTACAGATTTCAAGTGATACTTGTTAATGACTTGGGTTTGTGATAATTTGTAAAATACGTATGCCTGTGACAAAGAGGATAGGGTCTGTGAATTCTTATTGCTAATATTAGAAAGCGACTTTTTAATAGTCGAAATAAAATGAATTGTATTTGGATTTGTTTCATCAATTCCTTCTTGATTTGTTTCATCATTGTAATTGTATTTATCAATTTTTTTTTTTGATTCAAGTAAAAGTTGTACATTGATCCTTGTAATATTTATGATATATAAAAGGGTATCCATGTAGATTTTTTCAATAATAATAAAAAATTGCATAAAAAAGTGCCATTTACGTATGAATCGGGCACTTCTTCTTTTGAATATCTGCCAAATCTTTTTTGGCGATTCGAATTTTATATCATCCAAATTTGTCTTGTTAGGACTAATGTTTATATCTAGAGTTAGTAAGATCTTTTTCCTGTCTTTTGTAATTTTTTCGATTTGATTTCTGATTGTATTTGTCCTATCAGACAGATCTGTTATTTTTTTTTCTGTCAGTGAATAAGTTTTCCAATCCATGGGTCTAATTCGAATGGAAGATTTGGAAGATTCCTGAATAATTTGATTACTTATTATCAATTTTTTTCCATTTTCATTTTGATTTTGACTCGATTCATATACTTCTCTCAGTCCAAATAACAGAATTGGATTTCTTTTTGAAAGCTCTTTCATTATTCTTTTTATAAATCGAATCATTTGGATAACCCATCTTGTTTTTTCTTTTGAGACCTTTAGAAACCATTTTGTTCTTTCTTTTAAAATTCTTAGAGCTAGAAAACATTTCTTTTTCACTTTTCTAAGTTTTTTTTCAAATTCTTTCCAAATGGGTTCAAAAAAGTAAGGTTGTTCTCGGGGAGAACCAAAAGGCTGGTCAGCTTCCATTCCCCAAACTGTTAAAAAACAAAAATTAGCTTTTTTTCCTTTCTTTTTTATTGGTTCGCTATGATGGGATCGTAGTTTCGATTTGTGCCAAGGTTTCAGACGGAAAGGAAATAGGATCTTTATCTGAATACCATCGATTAACCAATTTTTCGGAAATTCTTTTTCTGATAATTGAACACCATTATAAGTGCATTTAATGTGCATTTCTCTATTCCACGCTTTCAAATCTTCGTACCACTCGGGGAATTGAAATAATAACATACGGCCAATATTTTTGGCTATTATCAATGAAGGCAATACCATATATTTTCTAAGAATTGATTGGGTTACTAACATCGAACCTCTTATTGCTTGAGCAAATAGAATAGTATCCCAGGTTTCTGCTATTGCTATACGCTCATTCTCCTCCTTTTTTTCTGTCGTTTTTTTCTCTTTTTCTCTTGCCTCTTCCTCCTCAGAATCCGAAGTTTTGAATTCTACACCCTTTCCTATTAAATTCCTAAAAAAGGAATTCAGCATTCCGGTTCCGGAGATATCAAAAGAGAAAAAAAAGGTTTTTTTATCTATTCTGTCCAAAAAAAGGGGTGAGATGCACATTTGATTGAAACAGTTCCCAAGTAACTGTTTTACGTCTTTGAGTGCGCATAGATCCTTTGATTAAATCGCGACGAAAATCTGATTGTTGTGAATAACGTATCAAAGCTACTTCTGCTGCTGGATTACGATTACTAGTATTTTTGGGAACAGTATTTGTATTGGTATTCTGTTCGTTATCAGTAAAAATTACTACACGTTTGGCTTTTCGTGAACGAATGCCACGATCCTCTGTCGACTCTTCTTCTGTTTCTCTCTCTTGTTCTTTCAAGTCGTCGGTCAATTTGTATGCCCATCGAGGAACCTTTTTACTGATTTCTTTTAGTCCAATGGATTCTTTTCTAGTTGTTTGATCGTTTAAATCCGTTGTAACTGCAGCAAAGAAATATCTCGTTTTATTTTCTGAATCCAAAATTTTTCTTTGTTCTGACAATAAAGAAAGGTCTTTCAAATTGGGTGGTGGTTCTTCACCAAATTTATTCATTGAGGTTAAGAAATTGTCAATGTTTGTCAATTCAAACTCTCGGTAATCGGCAGTAAAGATATCATGAAACTTATTTCTCCAAATTGTTTCTATGGAATCCTCCATTGGGATGATAAAATCATCGTTCATGCTTGAGTGTGAATACAATTCTTTTGTTGTTCCACGGTCGGATCCGTTCAAAAAAGGATCATACATTTTAGGCAAGCATTTTTGTTCAGTCTCATCATCGCACAATCTAGTTCTTTTTTCGAGTACATCCAGAGTAAGAGACCCCCTGTCTAGAGCTTCGATTCGATTGAAAAATTCGTTGCTCAGGTTGTTTTTTTTTTTGTTCATTGGTATAAACCCAATGATTATAAAGTTCTTCCGAAAAGAGTTTTTCTGTTTTGTACAAAAACATCTTTTTTTCTATCATTTCCAAAAAAGTTGACAAACTAGGGGGATATGTAAAAGATATTCTTTGTTTTCCATCACTTTGGCATGTAGAAAAAAAATATTGTGACATTTCATTTCTTACAGCATTCTCAAATCGAGCATTTTTTATATACCGCAATGGACGATTCCAGCGTTTATAGTCGAAAAGAAGATTCACAAGAGGTTTTTCAAACCAGAAGAGATCTTTATCTTTGTTATCTTTCAGTATTTCTAACTTCGAATTTTCTTGATGGGAATTGGAATTAAGGTAAAAATCTTCAGAAACAGGGCTGTTTTTATAGGATGTCTCTCTAACGTAAAAGGGGAATTCAGCCATTGTTTTTTCCTTTCCATTCATTTGTATCTCTTTGAGTTCATCTATTTTCTCCTTCTTTTCTTCCGAATAAACGGACAACAAAAGGTCTTCTTGGGTGGATTCTTCTTGTTTAGTCCCTTTTGTTTTGGAAGTTTTTTCTATATCTACATCTGTTTCTTTCTTTTTCAGTTTCTTAGTGAAAATGGGCGACGGCATTCTGCCTAAATAGTAGACACAGGTGATAAATAAGAGAATACTAAAAATTCGAGACAGAGAATTTTTCAATTCTGACACAAAGTATTTATTCGATATAATATACTGATTTTGTCTTATCCAGAAGAACACCAACCCAATCCATTTCATTAATAAAATATGACCAATTAACCAACCAACAAAACTACTTGTTACAAATAACATTTTGTTATTGCATTGAAACATATGAATGTTGACTAATCTAGCTAACGTTGAACTTGGTAAAATGAAATGGTTAAATAATTGAAAAATAAGATTATTCAGGAATACGCATTGAATGCTGAGATTACGCATTGAATTTCTGGTAGTAGATCCATAAAAAAAAATTTTTTTGTGGTTGTTCCAAAAGAAATGAAACAAAAGATACGGTAGAACTAGGACGGTTATTGTATGAGGTCTACTCAATGCTAGATGCAAAGGTACATAATAAATCGATATGA
>JAYMFD010002637.1:0-69100 GCA_035771175.1 Paratinospora sagittata | reverse complement strand
TATCCGATGAATTTCTGAACCCTATATGTCAAATTTTGTTTTAAATGAATTAAATTTACTTAGAAAATGTGTTTGAGGCAATCGCGACCAATCCACCATATTGCTTTCTCCACCAACTCTTTGAGCGAGTCCCAATATCCTTCTAGGAACCCCCGGAATAGATGGAACTCCGTTCCAATATCCCGTTGAATTTTTGATTCCCAAATCTAAATTTTGGTTTAAATGAACTAAATATACTTAGAAAAAGTGTTTGAGGCAATCGCAACCAATCCACCGGATTACTTTCTCTACCAACTCCTTGAGCGAGTCCCAATATCCTTCAAGCAACCCCTAGAATAGATGGAACTCCATTTCAATATCCCGATCAATTTTTGACCCCTAAATCTAAAATTTTGGTTTAAATGAACTCTATTTACTTAGAAAATGTGTTTGAGGCAATCGCGGACCAATCTACCGTATTGCTTTCTCCACCAACTCTTTGAGCAAGTCCCAATATCCTTTAGCAACCCCCAGAATAGATGGAACTCCGTTCAAATATTACGATGAATTTTTGACCCCTCAATCCCTAATTTTGGTTTAAATGAACTAAATTTACTTAGAAAATGTGTTTGAGGCAATCGCGACCAATCCACCGGATTGCTTTCTCCATCAAGTCTTTGAGCGAGTCCCAATATCCTTCTATGAACCCCCGGAATAAATGGAACTCCGTTCCAATATCCCGATAAATTTTTGACCACTAAATCTCAAATTTTGGTTTAAATGAACTAAATTTACTTAGAAAATGTGTTTGAGGCAATCGCGACCAATCCACCTGATTGCTTTCTCCACCTACTCTTTAAGCGAGTTCCAATATCCTTCTAGCAACCCCCAGAATAGATGGAACTCCGTTCATAGATCCTGATGAATTTTTGACCTCTAAATCTCCAAATTTTGGTTTAAATGAACTAAATTTACTTAGAATATGTGTTTGAGGCAATCGCTACCAATCCACCAGATGGCTTTCTCCACCAACTCTTTGAGCGAGTCCCAATATCCTTCTAGCAACCCCCCAGAATAGATGGAACTACGTTTCAATATCCCGATAAATTTTTGACCCCCAAATCTAAAATTTTGGTTTAAATGAACTAAATTTACTTAGAAAATGTGTTTGAGGCAATCGCGACCAATCCACCGTATTGCTTTCTCCACCAACTCTATGAGCGAGTCCTAATATCCTTCTAGCAACCCCCCGGGATAGATGGAACTCCGTTCCAATATTCCGATGAATTTTTGACCCCTCAATCTCAAATTTTGGTTTAAATGAACTAAATTTACTTAGAAAATGTGTTTGAGGCAATCGCGACCAATCCACCGGATTGCTTTCTCCACCAAGTCTTTGAGCGAGTCTCAATATCCTCCTAAGAACCCACGGAATAGATGGAACTCCGTTCCAATATCCCAGTGAATTTTTGACCCCCAAATCTAAATTTTGTTTTAAATGAACTAAATATACTTAGAAAAAGTGTTTGAGGCAATCGCGACCAATCCACCTGATTGCTTTCTCTAACAACTCCTTGAGCGAGTCCCTAATATCCTTCAAGCAACCCCAGAATAGATGGAACTCTGTTTCAATATCCCGATGAATTTTTGACCCCCAAATCTAAAATTTTGGTTTAAATGAACTAAATTTACTTAGAAAATGTGTTTGAGGGAATCGCAACCAATCCACTGTATTGCTTTCTCCACCAACTCTTTGAGCGAGTCCTAATATCCTTCTAGCAACCGCCCGAATAGATGGAACTCCGTTCCAATATTCCGATGAATTTTTGACCCCTCAATCTCAAATTTTGGTTTAAATGAACTAAATTACTTAAAAAATGTTTTTCAGGCAATCGCGAGCAATCCACCGGATTGCTTTCTCCAAGAAGTCTTTGAGCGAGTCCCAATATCCTTTTAGGAACCCCCGGAATAGATGGAACTCCGTTCCAATATCCCGATGAATTTTTGACCCCTAAATCTCAAATTTTGGTTTATAAGAACTAAATTTACTTAGAAAATGTGTTTGAGGCAATCGCGACCAATCCACCGTATTGCTTTCTCCACCAACTCTTTGAGCGAGTCCCAATGTCCTTCTAGCAACCCCCAGAATAGATGGAACTCCGTTCCAATATTCCGATGAATTTTTGACCCCTCAATCTCAAATTTTGGTTTAAATGAACTAAATTTACTTAGAAAATGTGTTTGAGGCAATCGCGACCAATCCACCGGATTGCTTTCTCCACCTAGTCTTTGAGCGAGTCCCAATATCCTTCTATGAACCCCCGGAATAAATGGAACTCCGTTCCAATATCCTGATACATTTTTGACCCCTAAGTCTCAAATTTTGGTTTAAATGAACTAAATTTACTTAGAAAATGTGTTTGAGGCAATCGCGACCAATCCACCGGATTGCTTTCTCCACCAAGTCTTTGAGCGAGTCCCAATATCCTTCTAGTTACCCCCAGAATAGATGGAACTCCGTTCCTAGATCCTGATGAATTTTTGACCTCTAAATCTCCAAATTTTGGTTTAAATGAACTAAATTTACTTAGAATATGTGTTTGAGGCAATCGCTACCAATCCACCAGATGGCTTTCTCCACCAACTCTTTGAGCGAGTCCCAATATGCTTCTAGCAACCCCCAGAATAGATGGAACTCCGTTTCAATATCCCGATAAATTTTTGACCCCCAAATCTAAAATTTTGGCTTAAATGAACTAAATTTACTTAGAAAATGTGTTTGAAGCAATCGCGACCAATCCACCGTATTGCTTTCTCCACCAACTCTATGAGCGAGTCCTAATATCCTTCTAGCAACCCCGAGAATAGATGGAACTCCGTTCCAATATTCCGATGAATTTTTGACCCCTCAATCTCAAATTTTGGTTTAAATGAACTAAATTTACTTAGAAAATGTGTTTGAGGCAATCGCGACCAATCCACCGTATTGCTTTCTCCACCAATTCCTTTAGCGAGCCCCAATATCCTTCAAACAACCCCCCAGAATGGATGGAACTCCGTTCCAAATCCCGATGAATTTTTGAACCCAAAATGTCAAATTTTGTTTTAAATGAACTAAATTTACTTAGAAAATGTGTTTGAGGCAATCGCGACCAATCCACCATATTGCTTTCCTCCACCAACTCTTTGAGCGAGTCCCAATATCCTTCTAGGAACCCCCGGAATAGATGGAACTCCGTTCCAATATCCCGTTGAATTTTTGATTCCCAAATCTAAATTTTGGTTTAAATGAACTAAATATACTTAGAAAAAGTGTTTGAGGGCAATCGCGACCAATCCACCGGATTACTTTCTCTACCAACTCCTTGAGCGAGTCCCAATATCCTTCAAGGAACCCCCCATAATAGATGGAACTCCATTTCAATATCCCGATCAATTTTTGACCCCTAAATCTAAAATTTTGGTTTAAATGAACTCTATTTACTTAGAAAATGTGTTTGAGGCAATCGCGACCAATCTACCGTATTGCTTTCTCCACCAACTCTTTGAGCGAGTCCCAATATCCTTTAGCAACCCCCAGAATAGATGGAACTCCGTTCAAATATTACGATGAATTTTTGACCCCTCAATCCCTAATTTTGGTTTAAATGAACTAAATTTACTTAGAAAATGTGTTTGAGGCAATCGCGACCAATCCACCGGATTGCTTTCTCCATCAAGTCTTTGAGCGAGTCCCAATATCCTTCTATGAACCCCCGGAATAAATGGAACTCCGTTCCAATATCCCGATAAATTTTTGACCACTAAATCTCAAATTTTGGTTTAAATGAACTAAATTTACTTAGAAAATGTGTTTGAGGCAATCGCGACCAATCCACCTGATTGCTTTCTCCACCTACTCTTTAAGCGAGTTCCAATATCCTTCTAGCAACCCCCAGAATAGATGGAACTCCGTTCATAGATCCTGATGAATTTTTGACCTCTAAATCTCCAAATTTTGGTTTAAATGAACTAAATTTACTTAGAAAATGTGTTTGAGGCAATCGCGACCAATCCACCGTATTGCTTTCTCCACCAACTCTATGAGCGAGTCCTAATATCCTTCTAGCAACCCCCGGGATAGATGGAACTCCGTTCCAATATTTCGATGAATTTTTGACCCCTCAATCTCAAATTTTGGTTTAAATGAACTAAATTTACTTAGAAAATTTGTTTGAGGCAATCGCGACCAATCCAACCGGATTGCTTTCTCCACCAAGTCTTTGAGCGAGTCTCAATATCCTCCTAAGAACCCACGGAATAGTTGGAACTCCGTTCCAATATCCCGGTGAATTTTTGAACCATAAATCAAAATATTTGGTTTAAATGAACTAAATATACTTAGACAAAGTGTTTGAGGCAATCGCGACCAATCCACCGGATTGCTTTGTCCACCAATTCCTTTAGCGAGCCCCAATATCCTTCAAACAACCCCCCAGAATAGATGGAACTCCGTTCATAGATCCTGATGAATTTTTGACCTCTAAATCTCCAAATTTTGGTTTAAATGAACTAAATTTACTTAGAATATGTGTTTGAGGCAATCGCTACCAATCCACCAGATGGCTTTCTCCACCAACTCTTTGAGCGAGTCCCAATATCCTTCTAGCAACCCCCAGAATAGATGGAACTACGTTTCAATATCCCGATAAATTTTTGACCCCCAAATCTAAAATTTTGGTTTAAACGAACTAAATTTACTTAGAAATTGTGTTTGAAGCAATCGCGACCAATCCACCGTATTGCTTTCTCCACCAACTCTATGAGCGAGTCCTAATATCCTTCTAGCAACCCCCGGGATAGATGGAACTCCGTTCCAATATTCCGATGAATTTTTGACCCCTCAATCTCAAATTTTGGTTTAAATGAACTAAATTTACTTAGAAAATGTGTTTGAGGCAATCGCGACCAATCCACCGGATTGCTTTCTCCACCAAGTCTTTGAGCGAGTCTCAATATCCTTCTAAGTATCCCCGGAATAGATGGAACTCCGTTCCAATATCCCAGTGAATTTTTGACCCCCAAATCTAAATTTTGTTTTAAATGAACTAAATATACTTAGAAAAAGTGTTTGAGGCAATCGCGACCAATCCACCTGATTGCTTTCTCTACCAACTCCTTGAGCGAGTCCCAATATCCTTCAAGCAACCCCAGAATAGATGGAACTCTGTTTCAATATCCCGATGAATTTTTGGCCCCCAAATCTAAAATTTTGGTTTAAATGAACTAAATTTACTTAGAAAATGTGTTTGAGGGAATCGCAACCAATCCACTGTATTGCTTTCTCCACCAACTCTTTGAGCGAGTCCTAATATCCTTCTAGCAACCGCCCGAATAGATGGAACTCCGTTCCAATATTCCGATTAATTTTTTACCCCTCAATCTCAAATTTTGGTTTAAATGAACTAAATTACTTAAAAAATGTTTTTCAGGCAATCGCGAGCAATCCACCGGATTGCTTTCTCCAAGAAGTCTTTGAGCGAGTCCCAATATCCTTTTAGGAACCCCCGGAATAGATGGAACTCCGTTCCAATATCCCGATGAATTTTTGACCCCTAAATCTCAAATTTTGGTTTAAATGAACTAAATTTACTTAGAAAATGTGTTTGAGGCAATCGCGACCAATCCACCGTATTGCTTTCTCCACCAAGTCCTTGAGCGAGTCCCAATATCCTTCAAGCAAAACCAGAATAGATGGAACTCCGTTCCAATATTCCGATGAATTTTTGACCCCTCAATCTCAAATTTTGGTTTAAATGAACTAAATTTACTTAGAAAATGTGTTTGAGGCAATCGCGACCAATCCACCGGATTGCTTTCTCCACCAAGTCCTTGAGCGAGTCCCAATATTCTTCTATGAACCCCCGGAATAAATGGAACTCCGTTCCAATATCCCGATACATTTTTGACCCCTAAGTCTCAAATTTTGGTTTAAATGAACTAAATTTACTTAGAAAATGTGTTTGAGGCAATCGCGACCAATCCACCGGATTGCTTTCTCCACCTAGTCTTTGAGCGAGTCCCAATATCGTTCTAGCAACCCCCAGAATAGATGGAACTCCGTTCCTAGATCCTGATGAATTTTTGACCTCTAAATCTCCAAATTTTCGTTTAAATGAACTAAATTTACTTAGAATATGTGTTTGAGGCAATCGCTACCAATCCACCTGATGGCTTTCTCCACCAACTCTTTGAGCGAGTCCCAATATCCTTCTAGCAACCCCCAGAATAGATGGAACTCCGTTCCAATATTCCGATGAATTTTTGACCCCTCAATCTCAAATTTTGGTTTAAATGAACTAAATTTACTTAGAAAATGTGTTTGAGGCAATCGCGACCAATCCACCGGATTGCTTTCTCCACCTAGTCTTTGAGCGAGTCCCAATATCCTTCTATGAACCCCCGGAATAAATGGAACTCCGTTCCAATATCCTGATACATTTTTGACCCCTAAGTCTCAAATTTTGGTTTAAATGAACTAAATTTACTTAGAAAATGTGTTTGAGGCAATCGCGACCAATCCACCGGATTGCTTTCTCCACCAAGTCTTTGAGCGAGTCCCAATATCCTTCTAGTTACCCCCAGAATAGATGGAACTCCGTTCCTAGATCCTGATGAATTTTTGACCTCTAAATCTCCAAATTTTGGTTTAAATGAACTAAATTTACTTAGAATATGTGTTTGAGGCAATCGCTACCAATCCACCAGATGGCTTTCTCCACCAACTCTTTGAGCGAGTCCCAATATCCTTCTAGCAACCCCCAGAATAGATGGAACTCCGTTTCAATATCCCGATAAATTTTTGACCCCCAAATCTAAAATTTTGGCTTAAATGAACTAAATTTACTTAGAAAATGTGTTTGAAGCAATCGCGACCAATCCACCGTATTGCTTTCTCCACCAACTCTATGAGCGAGTCCTAATATCCTTCTAGCAACCCCGAGAATAGATGGAACTCCGTTCCAATATTCCGATGAATTTTTGACCCCTCAATCTCAAATTTTGGTTTAAATGAACTAAATTTACTTAGAAAATGTGTTTGAGGCAATCGCGACCAATCCACCGTATTGCTTTCTCCACCAATTCCTTTAGCGAGCCCCAATATCCTTCAAACAACCCCCCAGAATGGATGGAACTCCGTTCCAAATCCCGATGAATTTTTGAACCCAAAATGTCAAATTTTGTTTTAAATGAACTAAATTTACTTAGAAAATGTGTTTGAGGCAATCGCGACCAATCCACCATATTGCTTTCTCCACCAACTCTTTGAGCGAGTCCCAATATCCTTCTAGGAACCCCCGGAATAGATGGAACTCCGTTCCAATATCCCGTTGAATTTTTGATTCCCAAATCTAAATTTTGGTTTAAATGAACTAAATATACTTAGAAAAAGTGTTTGAGGCAATCGCGACCAATCCACCGGATTACTTTCTCTACCAACTCCTTGAGCGAGTCCCAATATCCTTCAAGGAACCCCCATAATAGATGGAACTCCATTTCAATATCCCGATCAATTTTTGACCCCTAAATCTAAAATTTTGGTTTAAATGAACTCTATTTACTTAGAAAATGTGTTTGAGGCAATCGCGACCAATCTACCGTATTGCTTTCTCCACCAACTCTTTGAGCGAGTCCCAATATCCTTTAGCAACCCCCAGAATAGATGGAACTCCGTTCCAATATTCCGATGAATTTTTGACCCCTCAATCCCAAATTTTGGTTTAAATGAACTAAATTTACTTAGAAAATGTGTTTGAGGCAATCGCGACCAATCCACCGGATTGCTTTCTCCACCAAGTCTTTGAGCGAGTCCCAATATCCTTCAATGAACCCCCGGAATAAATGGAACTCCGTTCCAATATCCCGATAAATTTTTGACCCCTAAATCTCAAATTTTGGTTTAAATGAACTAAATTTACTTAGAAAATGTGTTTGAGGCAATCGCGACCAATCCACCTGATTGCTTTCTCCACCTACTCTTTAAGCGAGTTCCAATATCCTTCTAGCAACCCCCAGAATAGATGGAACTCCGTTCATAGATCCTGATGAATTTTTGACCTCTAAATCTCCAAATTTTGGTTTAAATGAACTAAATTTACTTAGAATATGTGTTTGAGGCAATCGCTACCAATCCACCAGATGGCTTTCTCCACCAACTTTTTGAGCGAGTCCCAATATCCTTCTAGCAACCCCCAGAATAGATGGAACTACGTTTCAATATCCCGATAAATTTTTGACCCCCAAATCTAAAATTTTGGTTTAAATGAACTAAATTTACTTAGAAAATGTGTTTGAGGCAATCGCGACCAATCCACCGTATTGCTTTCTCCACCAACTCTATGAGCGAGTCCTAATATCCTTCTAGCAACCCCCGGGATAGATGGAACTCCGTTCCAATATTTCGATGAATTTTTGACCCCTCAATCTCAAATTTTGGTTTAAATGAACTAAATTTACTTAGAAAATTTGTTTGAGGCAATCGCGACCAATCCACCGGATTGCTTTCTCCACCAAGTCTTTGAGCGAGTCTCAATATCCTCCTAAGAACCCACGGAATAGATGGAACTCCGTTCCAATATCCCGGTGAATTTTTGAACCATAAATCAAAATATTTGGTTTAAATGAACTAAATATACTTAGACAAAGTGTTTGAGGCAATCGCGACCAATCCACCGGATTGCTTTGTCCACCAATTCCTTTAGCGAGCCCCAATATCCTTCAAACAACCCCCCAGAATAGATGGAACTCCGTTCATAGATCCTGATGAATTTTTGACCTCTAAATCTCCAAATTTTGGTTTAAATGAACTAAATTTACTTAGAATATGTGTTTGAGGCAATCGCTACCAATCCACCAGATGGCTTTCTCCACCAACTCTTTGAGCGAGTCCCAATATCCTTCTAGCAACCCCCAGAATAGATGGAACTACGTTTCAATATCCCGATAAATTTTTGACCCCCAAATCTAAAATTTTGGTTTAAACGAACTAAATTTACTTAGAAATTGTGTTTGAAGCAATCGCGACCAATCCACCGTATTGCTTTCTCCACCAACTCTATGAGCGAGTCCTAATATCCTTCTAGCAACCCCCGGGATAGATGGAACTCCGTTCCAATATTCCGATGAATTTTTGACCCCTCAATCTCAAATTTTGGTTTAAATGAACTAAATTTACTTAGAAAATGTGTTTGAGGCAATCGCGACCAATCCACCGGATTGCTTTCTCCACCAAGTCTTTGAGCGAGTCTCAATATCCTTCTAAGTATCCCCGGAATAGATGGAACTCCGTTCCAATATCCCAGTGAATTTTTGACCCCCAAATCTAAATTTTGTTTTAAATGAACTAAATATACTTAGAAAAAGTGTTTGAGGCAATCGCGACCAATCCACCTGATTGCTTTGTCTACCAACTCCTTGAGCGAGTCCCAATATCCTTCAAGCAACCCCAGAATAGATGGAACTCTGTTTCAATATCCCGATGAATTTTTGGCCCCCAAATCTAAAATTTTGGTTTAAATGAACTAAATTTACTTAGAAAATGTGTTTGAGGGAATCGCAACCAATCCACTGTATTGCTTTCTCCACCAACTCTTTGAGCGAGTCCTAATATCCTTCTAGCAACCGCCCGAATAGATGGAACTCCGTTCCAATATTCCGATTAATTTTTTACCCCTCAATCTCAAATTTTGGTTTAAATGAACTAAATTACTTAAAAAATGTTTTTCAGGCAATCGCGAGCAATCCACCGGATTGCTTTCTCCAAGAAGTCTTTGAGCGAGTCCCAATATCCTTTTAGGAACCCCCGGAATAGATGGAACTCCGTTCCAATATCCCGATGAATTTTTGACCCCTAAATCTCAAATTTTGGTTTAAATGAACTAAATTTACTTAGAAAATGTGTTTGAGGCAATCGCGACCAATCCACCGTATTGCTTTCTCCACCAAGTCCTTGAGCGAGTCCCAATATCCTTCAAGCAAAACCAGAATAGATGGAACTCCGTTCCAATATTCCGATGAATCTTTGACCCCTCAATCTCAAATTTTGGTTTAAATGAACTAAATTTACTTAGAAAATGTGTTTGAGGCAATCGCGACCAATCCACCGGATTGCTTTCTCCACCAAGTCCTTGAGCGAGTCCCAATATTCTTCTATGAACCCCCCGGAATAAATGGAACTCCGTTCCAATATCCCGATACATTTTTGACCCCTAAGTCTCAAATTTTGGTTTAAATGAACTAAATTTACTTAGAAAATGTGTTTGAGGCAATCGCGACCAATCCACCGGATTGCTTTCTCCACCTAGTCTTTGAGCGAGTCCCAATATCGTTCTAGCAACCCCCAGAATAGATGGAACTCCGTTCCTAGATCCTGATGAATTTTTGACCTCTAAATCTCCAAAATTTTCGTTTAAATGAACTAAATTTACTTAGAATATGTGTTTGAGGCAATCGCTACCAATCCACCTGATGGCTTTCTCCACCAACTCTTTGAGCGAGTCCCAATATCCTTCTAGCAACCCCCAGAATAGATGGAACTCCGTTCCAATATTCCGATGAATTTTTGACCCCTCAATCTCAAATTTTGGTTTAAATGAACTAAATTTACTTAGAAAATGTGTTTGAGGCAATCGCGACCAATCCACCGGATTATTCTCCACCTAGTCTTTGAGCGAGTCCCAATATCCTTCTATGAACCCCCGGAATAAATGGAACTCCGTTCCAATATCCTGATACATTTTTGACCCCTAAGTCTCAAATTTTGGTTTAAATGAACTAAATTTACTTAGAAAATGTGTTTGAGGCAATCGCGACCAATCCACCGGATTGCTTTCTCCACCAAGTCTTTGAGCGAGTCCCAATATCCTTCTAGTTACCCCCAGAATAGATGGAACTCCGTTCCTAGATCCTGATGAATTTTTGACCTCTAAATCTCCAAATTTTGGTTTAAATGAACTAAATTTACTTAGAATATGTGTTTGAGGCAATCGCTACCAATCCACCAGATGGCTTTCTCCACCAACTCTTTGAGCGAGTCCCAATATCCTTCTAGCAACCCCCAGAATAGATGGAACTCCGTTTCAATATCCCGATAAATTTTTGACCCCCAAATCTAAAATTTTGGCTTAAATGAACTAAATTTACTTAGAAAATGTGTTTGAAGCAATCGCGACCAATCCACCGTATTGCTTTCTCCACCAACTCTATGAGCGAGTCCTAATATCCTTCTAGCAACCCCGAGAATAGATGGAACTCCGTTCCAATATTCCGATGAATTTTTTACCCCTCAATCTCAAATTTTGGTTTAAATGAACTAAATTTACTTAGAAAATGTGTTTGAGGCAATCGCGACCAATCCACCGTATTGCTTTCTCCACCAATTCCTTTAGCGAGCCCCAATATCCTTCAAACAACCCCCCAGAATGGATGGAACTCCGTTCCAAATCCCGATGAATTTTTGAACCCAAAATGTCAAATTTTGTTTTAAATGAACTAAATTTACTTAGAAAATGTGTTTGAGGCAATCGCGACCAATCCACCATATTGCTTTCTCCACCAACTCTTTGAGCGAGTCCCAATATCCTTCTAGGAACCCCCGGAATAGATGGAACTCCGTTCCAATATCCCGTTGAATTTTTGATTCCCAAATCTAAATTTTGGTTTAAATGAACTAAATATACTTAGAAAAAGTGTTTGAGGCAATCGCGACCAATCCACCGGATTACTTTCTCTACCAACTCCTTGAGCGAGTCCCAATATCCTTCAAGGAACCCCCATAATAGATGGAACTCCATTTCAATATCCCGATCAATTTTTGACCCCTAAATCTAAAATTTTGGTTTAAATGAACTCTATTTACTTAGAAAATGTGTTTGAGGCAATCGCGACCAATCTACCGTATTGCTTTCTCCACCAACTCTTTGAGCGAGTCCCAATATCCTTTAGCAACCCCCAGAATAGATGGAACTCCGTTCCAATATTCCGATGAATTTTTGACCCCTCAATCCCAAATTTTGGTTTAAATGAACTAAATTTACTTAGAAAATGTGTTTGAGGCAATCGCGACCAATCCACCGGATTGCTTTCTCCACCTACTCTTTAAGCGAGTTCCAATATCCTTCTAGCAACCCCCAGAATAGATGGAACTCCGTTCCAATATCCCAGTGAATTTTTGACCCCCAAATCTAAATTTTGTTTTAAATGAACTAAATATACTTAGAAAAAGTGTTTGAGGCAATCGCGACCAATCCACCTGATTGCTTTGTCTACCAACTCCTTGAGTGAGTCCCAATATCCTTCAAGCAACCCCAGAATAGATGGAACTCTGTTTCAATATCCCGATGAATTTTTGGCCCCCAAATCTAAAATTTTGGTTTAAATGAACTAAATTTACTTAGAAAATGTGTTTGAGGGAATCGCAACCAATCCACTGTATTGCTTTCTCCACCAACTCTTTGAGCGAGTCCTAATATCCTTCTAGCAACCGCCCGAATAGATGGAACTCCGTTCCAATATTCCGATTAATTTTTTACCCCTCAATCTCAAATTTTGGTTTAAATGAACTAAATTACTTAAAAAATGTTTTTCAGGCAATCGCGAGCAATCCACCGGATTGCTTTCTCCAAGAAGTCTTTGAGCGAGTCCCAATATCCTTTTAGGAACCCCCGGAATAGATGGAACTCCGTTCCAATATCCCGATGAATTTTTGACCCCTAAATCTCAAATTTTGGTTTAAATGAACTAAATTTACTTAGAAAATGTGTTTGAGGCAATCGCGACCAATCCACCGTATTGCTTTCTCCACCAAGTCCTTGAGCGAGTCCCAATATCCTTCAAGCAAAACCAGAATAGATGGAACTCCGTTCCAATATTCCGATGAATCTTTGACCCCTCAATCTCAAATTTTGGTTTAAATGAACTAAATTTACTTAGAAAATGTGTTTGAGGCAATCGCGACCAATCCACCGGATTGCTTTCTCCACCAAGTCCTTGAGCGAGTCCCAATATTCTTCTATGAACCCCCGGAATAAATGGAACTCCGTTCCAATATCCCGATACATTTTTGACCCCTAAGTCTCAAATTTTGGTTTAAATGAACTAAATTTACTTAGAAAATGTGTTTGAGGCAATCGCGACCAATCCACCGGATTGCTTTCTCCACCTAGTCTTTGAGCGAGTCCCAATATCGTTCTAGCAACCCCCAGAATAGATGGAACTCCGTTCCTAGATCCTGATGAATTTTTGACCTCTAAATCTCCAAATTTTCGTTTAAATGAACTAAATTTACTTAGAATATGTGTTTGAGGCAATCGCTACCAATCCACCTGATGGCTTTCTCCACCAACTCTTTGAGCGAGTCCCAATATCCTTCTAGCAACCCCCAGAATAGATGGAACTCCGTTCCAATATTCCGATGAATTTTTGACCCCTCAATCTCAAATTTTGGTTTAAATGAACTAAATTTACTTAGAAAATGTGTTTGAGGCAATCGCGACCAATCCACCGGATTGCTTTCTCCACCTAGTCTTTGAGCGAGTCCCAATATCCTTCTATGAACCCCCGGAATAAATGGAACTCCGTTCCAATATCCTGATACATTTTTGACCCCTAAGTCTCAAATTTTGGTTTAAATGAACTAAATTTACTTAGAAAATGTGTTTGAGGCAATCGCGACCAATCCACCGGATTGCTTTCTCCACCAAGTCTTTGAGCGAGTCCCAATATCCTTCTAGTTACCCCCAGAATAGATGGAACTCCGTTCCTAGATCCTGATGAATTTTTGACCTCTAAATCTCCAAATTTTGGTTTAAATGAACTAAATTTACTTAGAATATGTGTTTGAGGCAATCGCTACCAATCCACCAGATGGCTTTCTCCACCAACTCTTTGAGCGAGTCCCAATATCCTTCTAGCAACCCCCAGAATAGATGGAACTCCGTTTCAATATCCCGATAAATTTTTGACCCCCAAATCTAAAATTTTGGCTTAAATGAACTAAATTTACTTAGAAAATGTGTTTGAAGCAATCGCGACCAATCCACCGTATTGCTTTCTCCACCAACTCTATGAGCGAGTCCTAATATCCTTCTAGCAACCCCGAGAATAGATGGAACTCCGTTCCAATATTCCGATGAATTTTTTACCCCTCAATCTCAAATTTTGGTTTAAATGAACTAAATTTACTTAGAAAATGTGTTTGAGGCAATCGCGACCAATCCACCGTATTGCTTTCTCCACCAATTCCTTTAGCGAGCCCCAATATCCTTCAAACAACCCCCCAGAATGGATGGAACTCCGTTCCAAATCCCGATGAATTTTTGAACCCAAAATGTCAAATTTTGTTTTAAATGAACTAAATTTACTTAGAAAATGTGTTTGAGGCAATCGCGACCAATCCACCATATTGCTTTCTCCACCAACTCTTTGAGCGAGTCCCAATATCCTTCTAGGAACCCCCGGAATAGATGGAACTCCGTTCCAATATCCCGTTGAATTTTTGATTCCCAAATCTAAATTTTGGTTTAAATGAACTAAATATACTTAGAAAAAGTGTTTGAGGCAATCGCGACCAATCCACCGGATTACTTTCTCTACCAACTCCTTGAGCGAGTCCCAATATCCTTCAAGGAACCCCCATAATAGATGGAACTCCATTTCAATATCCCGATCAATTTTTGACCCCTAAATCTAAAATTTTGGTTTAAATGAACTCTATTTACTTAGAAAATGTGTTTGAGGCAATCGCGACCAATCTACCGTATTGCTTTCTCCACCAACTCTTTGAGCGAGTCCCAATATCCTTTAGCAACCCCCAGAATAGATGGAACTCCGTTCCAATATTCCGATGAATTTTTGACCCCTCAATCCCAAATTTTGGTTTAAATGAACTAAATTTACTTAGAAAATGTGTTTGAGGCAATCGCGACCAATCCACCGGATTGCTTTCTCCACCAAGTCTTTGAGCGAGTCCCAATATCCTTCAATGAACCCCCGGAATAAATGGAACTCCGTTCCAATATCCCGATAAATTTTTGACCCCTAAATCTCAAATTTTGGTTTAAATGAACTAAATTTACTTAGAAAATGTGTTTGAGGCAATCGCGACCAATCCACCTGATTGCTTTCTCCACCTACTCTTTAAGCGAGTTCCAATATCCTTCTAGCAACCCCCAGAATAGATGGAACTCCGTTCATAGATCCTGATGAATTTTTGACCTCTAAATCTCCAAATTTTGGTTTAAATGAACTAAATTTACTTAGAATATGTGTTTGAGGCAATCGCTACCAATCCACCAGATGGCTTTCTCCACCAACTTTTTGAGCGAGTCCCAATATCCTTCTAGCAACCCCCAGAATAGATGGAACTACGTTTCAATATCCCGATAAATTTTTGACCCCCAAATCTAAAATTTTGGTTTAAATGAACTAAATTTACTTAGAAAATGTGTTTGAGGCAATCGCGACCAATCCACCGTATTGCTTTCTCCACCAACTCTATGAGCGAGTCCTAATATCCTTCTAGCAACCCCCGGGATAGATGGAACTCCGTTCCAATATTTCGATGAATTTTTGACCCCTCAATCTCAAATTTTGGTTTAAATGAACTAAATATACTTAGAAAAAGTGTTTGAGGCAATCGCGACCAATCCACCGGATTGCTTTCTCCACCAAGTCTTTGAGCGAGTCTCAATATCCTTCTAAGTATCCCCGGAATAGATGGAACTCCGTTCCAATATCCCAGTGAATTTTTGACCCCCAAATCTAAATTTTGTTTTAAATGAACTAAATATACTTAGAAAAAGTGTTTGAGGCAATCGCGACCAATCCACCTGATTGCTTTCTCTACCAACTCCTTGAGCGAGTCCCAATATCCTTCAAGCAACCCCAGAATAGATGGAACTCTGTTTCAATATCCCGATGAATTTTTGGCCCCCAAATCTAAAATTTTGGTTTAAATGAACTAAATTTACTTAGAAAATGTGTTTGAGGGAATCGCAACCAATCCACTGTATTGCTTTCTCCACCAACTCTTTGAGCGTGTCCTAATATCCTTCTAGCAACCGCCCGAATAGATGGAACTCCGTTCCAATATTCCGATTAATTTTTTACCCCTCAATCTCAAATTTTGGTTTAAATGAACTAAATTACTTAAAAAATGTTTTTCAGGCAATCGCGAGCAATCCACCGGATTGCTTTCTCCAAGAAGTCGTTGAGCGAGTCCCAATATCCTTTTAGGAACCCCCGGAATAGATGGAACTCCGTTCCAATATCCCGATGAATTTTTGACCCCTAAATCTCAAATTTTGGTTTAAATGAACTAAATTTACTTAGAAAATGTGTTTGAGGCAATCGCGACCAATCCACCGTATTGCTTTCTCCACCAAGTCCTTGAGCGAGTCCCAATATCCTTCAAGCAAAACCAGAATAGATGGAACTCCGTTCCAATATTCCGATGAATTTTTGACCCCTCAATCTCAAATTTTGGTTTAAATGAACTAAATTTACTTAGAAAATGTGTTTGAGGCAATCGCGACCAATCCACCGGATTGCTTTCTCCACCAAGTCCTTGAGCGAGTCCCAATATTCTTCTATGAACCCCCGGAATAAATGGAACTCCGTTCCAATATCCCGATACATTTTTGACCCCTAAGTCTCAAATTTTGGTTTAAATGAACTAAATTTACTTAGAAAATGTGTTTGAGGCAATCGCGACCAATCCACCGGATTGCTTTCTCCACCAAGTCTTTGAGCGAGTCCCAATATCGTTCTAGCAACCCCCAGAATAGATGGAACTCCGTTCCTAGATCCTGATGAATTTTTGACCTCTAAATCTCCAAATTTTCGTTTAAATGAACTAAATTTACTTAGAATATGTGTTTGAGGCAATCGCTACCAATCCACCTGATGGCTTTCTCCACCAACTCTTTGAGCGAGTCCCAATATCCTTCTAGCAACCCCCTGAATAGATGGAACTACGTTTCAATATCCCGATAAATTTTTGACCCCCAAATCTAAAATTTTGGTTTAAATGAACTAAATTTACTTAGAAAATGTGTTTGAAGCAATCGCGACCAATCCACCGTATTGCTTTCTCCACCAACTCCATGTGCGAGTCCTAATATCCTTCTAGCAACCCCCGGAATAGATGGAACTCCGTTCCAATATTCCGATGAATTTTTGACCCCTCAATCTCAAATTTTGGTTTAAATGAACTAAATTTACTTAGAAAATGTGTTTGAGGCAATCGCGACCAATCCACCGGATTGCTTTCTCCACCAAGTCTTTGAGCGAGTCTCAATATCCTTCTAAGAACCCCCGGAATAGATGGAACTCCGTTCCAATATCCCAGTAAATTTTTGACCCCCAAATCTAAATTTTGTTTTAAATGAACTAAATATACTTAGAAAAAGTGTTTGTAGCAATCGCGACCAATCCACCTGATTGCTTTCTCTACCAGCTCCTTGAGCGAGTCCCAATATCCTTCAAGCAACCCCCAGAATAGATGGAACTCTATTTCAATATCCCGATGAATTTTTGAACCCCAAATCTAAAATTTTGGTTTAAATGAACTAAATTTACTTAGAAAATGTGTTTGAGGGAATCGCGACCAATCCACTGTATTACTTTCTCCACCAACTCTTTGAGCGAGTCCTAATATCCTTCTAGCAACCGCCCGAATAGATGGAACTCCGTTCCAATATTCTGATGAATTTTTGACCCCTCAATCTCAAATTTTGGTTTAAATGAACTAAATTACTTAAAAAATGTTTTTGAGGCAATCGCGAGCAATCCACCGGATTGCTTTCTCCACCAAGTCTTTGAGCGAGTCCCAATATCCTTTTAGGAACCCCCGGAATAGATGGAACTCCGTTCCAATATCCCGATGAATTTTCGACCCCTCAATCTCAAATTTTGGTTTAAATGAACTAAATTTAATTAGAAAATGTGTTTGAGGCAATCGCGACCAATCCACCGTATTGCTTTCCCCACCAACTCTTTAAGCGAGTCCCAATATCCTTCTAGCAACCCCTAGAATAGATGGAACTCCGTTCCAATATTCCGATGAATTTTTGACCCCTCAATCCCAAATTTTGGTTTAAATGAACTAAATTTACTTAGAAAATGTGTTTGAGGCAATCGCGACCAATCCACCGGATTGCTTTCTCCACCAACTCTTTGAGCGAGTCCCAATATCCTTCTATGAACCCCCGGAATAAATGGAACTCCGTTCCAATATCCCGATACATTTTTGACCACTAAGTCTTAAAGTTTGGTTTAAATGAACTAAATTTACTTAGAAAATGTGTTTGAGGCAATCGCGACCAATCCACCGGATTGCTTTCTCCACCAAGTCTTTGAGCGAGTCCCAATATCGTTCTAGCAACCCCCAGAATAGATGGAACTCCGTTCCAAGATCCTGATAAATTTTTGACCTCTAAATCTCCAAATTTTCGTTTAAATGAACTAAATTTACTTAGAATATGTGTTTGAGGCAATCGCTACCAATCCACCAGATGGCTTTCTCCACCAACTCTTTGAGCGAGTCCCAATATCCTTCTAGCAACCCCCAGAATAGATGGAACTACGTTTCAATATCCCGATAAATTTTTGACCCCCAAATCTAAAATTTTGGTTTAAATGAACTAAATTTACTTAGAAAATGTGTTTGAAGCAATCGCGACCAATCCACCGTATTGCTTTCTCCACCAACTCCATGAGCAAGTCCTAATATCCTTCTAGCAACCCCCGGAATAGATGGAACTCCGTTCCAATATTCCGATGAATTTTTGACCCCTCAATCTCAAATTTTGGTTTAAATGAACTAAATTTACTTAGAAAATGTGTTTGAGGCAATCGCGACCAATCCACCGGATTGCTTTCTCCACCAAGTCTTTGAGCGAGTCTCAATATCCTTCTAAGAACCCCCGGAATAGATGGAACTCCGTTCCAATATCCCAGTAAATTTTTGACCCCCAAATCTAAATTTTGTTTTAAATGAACTAAATATACTTAGAAAAAGTGTTTGTGGCAATCGCGACCAATCCACCTGATTGCTTTCTCTACCAACTCCTTGAGCGAGTCCCAATATCCTTCAAGCAACCCCCAGAATAGATGGAACTCTATTTCAATATCCCGATGAATTTTTGAACCCCAAATCTAAAATTTTGGTTTAAATGAACTAAATTTACTTAGAAAATGTGTTTGAGGGAATCGCGACCAATCCACTGTATTACTTTCTCCACCAACTCTTTGAGCGAGTCCTAATATCCTTCTAGCACCCGCCCGAATAGATGGAACTCCGTTCCAATATTCTGATGAATTTTTGACCCCTCAATCTCAAATTTTGGTTTAAATGAACTAAATTACTTAAAAAATGTTTTTGAGGCAATCGCGAGCAATCCACCGGATTGCTTTCTCCACCAAGTCTTTGAGCGAGTCCCAATATCCTTTTAGGAACCCCCGGAATAGATGGAACTCCGTTCCAATATCCCGATGAATTTTTGACCCCTAAATCTCAAATTTTGGTTTAAATGAACTAAATTTAATTAGAAAATGTGTTTGAGGCAATCGCGACCAATCCACCGTATTGCTTTCCCCACCAACTCTTTAAGCGAGTCCCAATATCCTTCTAGCAACCCCCAGAATAGATGGAACTCCGTTCGAATATTCTGATGAATTTTTGACCCCTCAATCCCAAATTTTGGTTTAAATGAACAAAATTACTTAGAAAATGTGTTTGAGGCAATCGCGACCAATCCACCGGATTGCTTTCTCCACCAAGTCTTTGAGCGAGTCCCAATATCCTTCTATGAACCCCCGGAATAAATGGAACTCCGTTCCAATATCCCGATACATTTTTGACCACTAAGTCTCAAAGTTTGGTTTAAATGAACTAAATTTACTTAGAAAATGTGTTTGAGGCAATCGCGACCAATCCACCGGATTGCTTTCTCCACCAAGTCTTTGAGCGAGTCCCAATATCGTTCTAGCAACCCCCAGAATAGATGGAACTCCGTTCCTAGATCCTGATGAATTTTTGACCTCTAAATCTCCAAATTTTCGTTTAAATGAACTAAATTTACTTAGAATATGTGTTTGAGGCAATCGCTACCAATCCACCAGATGGCTTTCTCCACCAACTCTTTGAGCGAGTCCCAATATCCTTCTAGCAACCCCCAGAATAGATGGAACTCCGTTTCAATATCCCGATAAATTTTTGACCCCCAAATCTAAAATTTTGGTTTAAATGAACTAAATTTACTTAGAAAATGTGTTTGAGGCAATCACGACCAATCCACCGTATTGCTTTCTCCACCAACTCTTTGAGCGAGTCCTAATATCCTTCTAGCAACCAGCAGAATAGATGGAACTCCGTTCCAATATTCCGATTAATTTTTGGCCCCTCAATCTCAAATTTTGGTTTAAATGAACTAAATATATACTTAGAAAAAGTGTTTGAGGCAATCGCGACCAATCCACCGGATTGCTTTCTCCACCAAGTCTTTGAGCGAGTCTCAATATCGTTCTAGGAACCCCCGGAATAGATGGAACTCCGTTCCAATATCCCGATGAATTTTTAACCCCTAAATCTCAAATTTTGGTTTAAATGTAGTAAATTTACTTAGAAAATGTGTTTGAGGCAATCGCGACTAATCCACCGGATTGCTTTCTCCACCAACTCTTTGAGCGAGTCCCAATATCCTTCTAGCAACCCCCCAGAATAGATGGAACTCCGTTCCAATATCCCGATGAATTTTTGACCACTAAATCTCAAATTTTGGTTTAAATGAACTAAATTTACTTAGGAAATGTGTTTGAGGCAATCGCGACCAATCCACCATATTGCTTTCTCCACCAACTCTTTGAGCGAGTCCCAATATCCTTCTACGAACCCCGGAATAGATGGAACTCCATTCCAATATCCCGGTGAATTTTTGAACCATAAATCTAAATATTTGGTTTAAATGAACTAAATATACTTAGAAAAAGTGTTTGAGGCAATCGCGACCAATCCACCGATTGCTTTGTCCACCAACTCCTTAAGCGAGCCCCAATATCCTTCAAACAACCCCCCAGAATGGATGGAACTCCGTTCCAAATCCCGATGAATTTTTGAACCCTAAATGTCAAATTTTGTTTTAAATGAACTAAATTTACTTAGAAAATGTGTTTGAGGCAATCGCGACCAATCCACCATATTGCTTTCTCCACCAACTCTTTGAGCGAGTCCCAATATCCTTCTAGGAACCCCCGGAATAGATGGAACTCTGTTCCAATATCCCGGTGAATTTTTGATTCCCAAATCTAAGTTTTGGTTTAAATGAACTAAATATACTTAGAAAAAGTGTTTGAGGCAATCGCGACCAATCCACCGGATTACTTTCTCTACCAACTCCTTGAGCGAGTCCCAATATCCTTCAAGCAACCCCCAGAATAGATGGAACTCCGTTTCAATATCCCGATGAATTTTGACCATTAAATCTCAAATTTTGGTTTAAATGAACTAAATTTACTTAGAAAATGTGTTTGAGGCAATCGCGACCAATCCACCGGATTGCTTTCTCTACCAACTCTTTGAGCGAGTCCCAACGTCCTTCTAGCAACCCCCCAGAATAGATGGAACTCCGTTCCAATATCCCGATGAATTTTTGACCGCTAAATCTCAAATTTTGGTTTAAATGAACTAAATTTACTTAGGAAATGTGTTTGAGGCAATCGCGACCAATCCACCGTATTGCTTTCTCCACCAACTCTTTGAGTGAGTCCCAATATCCTTCTAGGAACCCCGGAATAGATGGAACTCCATTCCAATATCCCAGTGAATTTTTGACCCATAAATCTAAATATTTGGTTTAAATGAACTAAATATACTTAGAAAAAGTGTTTGAGGCAATTGCGACCAATCCACCGGATTGCTTTGTCCACCAACTCCATTAGCGAGCCCCAATATCCTTCAAACAACCCCCCAGAATAGATGGAACTCCGTTCCAAATCCCGATGAATTTCTGAACCCTAAATGTCAAATTTTGTTTTAAATGAACTAAATTTACTTAGAAAATGTGTTTGAGGCAATCGCGACCAATCCACCAGATTGCTTTCTCCACCAACTCTTTAAGCGAGTCCCAATATCCTTCTAGGAACCCCCGGAATAGATGGAACTCCGTTCCAATATCCCGGTGAATTTTTGATCCCCAAATCTAAATTTTGGTTTAAATGAACTAAATATACTTAGAAAAAGTGTTTGAGGCAATCGCGACCAATCCACCGGATTACTTTCTCTACCAACTCCTTGAGCGAGTCCCAACATCCTTCAAGCAACCCCCATAATAGATGGAACTCCGTTTCAATATCCCGATAAATTTTTGACCCCCAAATCTAAAATTTTGGTTTAAATGAACTAAATTATTTAGAAAATGTGTTTGAGGGAATCGCGACCAATCCACCGTATTGCTTTCTCCACCAACTCTTTGAGCGAGTCCTAATATCCTTCTAGCAACCGCCCGAATAGATGGAACTCCGTCCCAATATTCCGATGAATTTTTGACCCCCCAATCTCAAATTTTGGTTTAAATGAACTAAATTACTTAGAAAATGTTTTCGAGGCAATCGCGAGCAATCCACCGGATTGCTTTCTCCACCAAGTCTTTGAGCGAGTCCCAATATCCTTTTAGGAACCCCCGGAATAGATGGAACTCCGTTCCAATATCCCGATGAATTTTTGACCCCTAAATCTCAAATTTTGGTTTAAATGAACTAAATTTACTTAGAAAATGTGTTTGAGGCAATCGCGACCAATCCACCGGATTGCTTTCTCCACCAAGTCTTTGAGCGAGTCCCAATATCCTTCTATGAAGCCCCGGAATAAATGGAACTCCGTTCCAATATCCCGATAAATTTTTGACCCCTAAATCTCAAATTCTGGTTTAAATGAACTAAATTTACTTAGAAAATGTGTTTGAGGCAATCGCGACCAATCCACCTGATTGCTTTCTCCACCTACTCTTTAAGCGAGTCCCAATATCCTTTTAGCAACCGCTAGAATAGATGGAAATCCGTTCCTATATCCTGATGAATTTTTGACCTCTAAATCTCCAAATTTTTGTTTAAATGAACTAAATTTACTTGGAATATGTGTTTGAGGCAATCGCTACCAATCCACCAGATGGCTTTCTCCACCAACTCTTTGAGCGAGTCCCAATATCCTTCTAGCAACCCCCAGAATAGATGAAACTACGTTTCAATATCCCGATAAATTTTTGACCCCAAAATCTAAAATTTTGGTTTAAATGAACTAAATTTACTTAGAAAATGTGTTTGAAGCAATCGCGACCAATCCACCGTATTGCCTTCTCCACCAACTCTTTGAGCGAGTCCCAATATCCTTCTAGGAACCCCCGGAATAGATGGAACTCCGTTCCAATATCCCGGTGAGTTTTTGATTCCTAAATCTAAGTTTTGGTTTAAATGAACTAAATATACTTAGAAAAAGTGTTTAAGGCAATCGCGACCAATCCACCGGATTACTTTCTCTACCAACTCCTTGAGCGAGTCCCAATATCCTTCAAGCAACCCCCGGAATAGATGGAACTCCGTTCCAATATCCCGATGAATTTTTGACCCCTAAATCTCAAATTTTGGTTTAAATGAACAAAATTTACTTAGAAAATGTGTTTGAGGCAATCGCGACCAATCTACCGTATTGCTTTCTCCACCAACTCTTTGAGCGAGTCCCAATATCCTTTAGCAACCCCCAGAATAGATGGAACTCCGTTCCAATATTCCGATGAATTTTTGACCCCTCAATCCCAATCCACCAGATTGCTTTCTCCCCCAAGTATTTGACCGAGTCCCAATATCCTTTTAGGAACCCCCGGAATAGATGGAACTCCGTTCCAATATCCCGATGAATTTTTGACCCCTAAACTTCAAATTTTGGTTTAAATGAACTAAATTTACTTAGAAAATGTGTTTGAGGCAATCGCGACCAATCCACCATATTGCTTTCTCCCCCAATTCTTTTAGCGAGTCCCAATATCCTTCTAGGAACCCCGGAATAGATGGAACTCCATTCCAATATCCCGGTGAATTTTTGACCCCCAAATCAAAATTTTGGTTTAAATGAACTAAATATACTTAGAAAAAGTGTTTGAGGCAATCGCGACCAATCCACCGGATTGCTTTGTCCACCAACTCCTTTAGTGAGCCCCAATATCCTTCAAACAACCCCCCAGAATAGATGGAACTCCGTTCCAAATCCCGATGAATTTTTGAACCCTAAATGTCAAATTTTGTTTTAAATGAACTAAATTTATTTAGAAAATGTGTTTGAGGCAATCGCGACCAATCCACCATATTGCTTTCTCCCCCAAGTCTTTGACCGAGTCCCAATATCCTTTTAGGAACCCCCGGAATAGATGGAACTCCGTTCCAATATCCCGATGAATTTTTGACCCCTAAATTTCAAATTTTGGTTTAAATGAACTAAATTTACTTAGAAAATGTGTTTGAGGCAATCGCGACCAATCCACCGTATTGCTTTCTCCACCTACTCTTTAAGCGAGTCCCAATATCCTTCTAGCAACCCCCAGAATAGATGGAACTCCGTTCCAAGATCCTGATGAATTTTTGACCTCTAAATCTCAAATTTTGGTTTAAATGAACTAAATTTACTTAGAAAATGTGTTTGAGGCAGTCGCTACCAATCCACCAGATGGCTTTCTCCACCATCTCTTTGAGCGAGTCCCAATATCCTTCTAGCAACCCCCAGAATAGATGGAACTCCGTTTCAATATCCCGATGAATTTTTGACCCCCAAATCTAAAACTTTGGTTTAAATGAACTAAATTTACTTTGAGAATGTGTTTGAAGCAATCGCGACCAATCCACCGTATTGCTTTCTCCACCAACTCTATGAGCGAGTCCTAATATCCTTCTAGCAACCCCAGAATAGATGGAACTCCGTTCCAATATTCTGATGAATTTTTGACCCCTCAATCTCAAATTTTGGTTTAAATGAACTAAATTTACTTAGAAAATGGGTTTGAGGCAATCGCGACCAATCCACCGGATTGCTTTCTCCACCAAGTCTTTGAGCGAGTCTCAATATCCTTCTACGAACCCCCGGAATAGATGGAACTCCGTTCCAATATCCCGGTAAATTTTTGACCTATAAATCTAAATATTTGGTTTAAATGAACTAAATATACTTAGAAAAAGTGTTTGAGGCAATCGCGACCAATCCACCGGATTGCTTTGTCCACCAACTCCTTTAGCAAGCCCAATATCCTTCAAACAACCCCCCAGAATAGATGGAACTCCGTTCCAAATCCCAATGAATTTTTGAACCCTAAATGTCAAATTTTGTTTTACTTGAACTAAATTTACTTAGAAAATGTGTTTGAGGCAATCGCGACCAATCCACCAGATTGCTTTCTCCCCCAAGTCTTTGACCGAGTCCCAATATCCTTTTAGGAACCCCCGGAATAGATGGAACTCCGTTCCAATATCCCGATGAATTTTTGACCCCGAAATTTCAAATTTTGGTTTAAATGAACTAAATTTACTTAGAAAATGTATTTGAGGCAATCGCGACCAATCCACCGTATTGCTTTCTCCACCTACTCTTTAAGCGAGTCCCAATATCCTTCTAGGAACCCCGGAATAGATGGAACTCCATTCCAGTATCCCGGCGAATTTTTGACCCCCAAATCTAAATTTTGGTTTAAATGAACTAAATATACTTAGAAAAAGTGTTTGAGGCAATCGCGTCCAATCCACCGGATTGCTTTCTCCACCAAGTCTTTGAGCGAGTCTCAATATCCTTCTAGGAACCCCCGGAATAGATGGAACTCCGTTCCAATATCCCGGTAAATTTTTGACCTATAAATCTAAATATTTGGTTTAAATGAACTAAATATACTTAGAAAAAGTGTTTGAGGCAATCGCGACCAATCCACCGGATTGCTTTGTCCACCAACTCCTATAGCAAGCCCAATATCCTTCAAACAACCCCCCAGAATAGATGGAACTCCGTTCCAAATCCCAATGAATTTTTGAACCCTAAATGTCAAATTTTGTTTTAATTGAACTAAATTTACTTAGAAAATGTGTTTGAGGCAATCGCGACCAATCCACCAGATTGCTTTCTCCCCCAAGTCTTTGACCGAGTCCCAATATCCTTTGAGGAACCCCCGGAATAGATGGAACTCCGTTCCAATATCCCGATGAATTTTTGACCCCTAAATTTCAAATTTTGGTTTAAATGAACTAAATTTACTTAGAAAATGTGTTTGAGGCAATCGCGACCAATCCACCGTATTGCTTTCTCCGCCTACTCTTTAAGCGAGTCCCAATATCCTTCTAGGAACCCCGGAATAGATGGAACTCCATTCCAGTATCCCGGCGAATTCTTGACCCCCAAATCTAAATTTTGGTTTAAATGAACTAAATATACTTAGAAAAAGTGTTTGAGGCAATCGCGACCAATCCACCGGATTGCTTTGTCCACCAACTCCTTTAGCGAGCCCCTATATCCTTCAAACAACCCCCCAGAATAGATTGAACTCCGTTCCAAATCCCGATGAATTTTTGAACCCTAAATGTCAAATATTGTTTTAAATGAACTAAATTTATTTAGAAAATGTGTTTGAGGCAATCGCGACCAATCCACCAGATTGCTTTCTCCCCCAAGTCTTTGACCGAGTCCCAATATCCTTTTAGGAACCCCCGGAATAGATGGAACTCCGTTCCAATATCCCGATGAATTTTTGACCCCTAAATTTCAAATTTTGGTTTAAATGAACTAAATTTACTTAGAAAATGTGTTTGAGGCAATCGCGACCAATCCACCGTATTGCTTTCTCCACCTACTCTTTAAGCGAGTCCCAATATCCTTCTAGCAACCCCCAGAATAGATGGAACTCCGTTCCAAGATCCAGATGATTTTTTGACCTCTAAATCTCAAATTTTGGTTTAAATGAACTAAATTTACTTAGAAAATGTGTTTGAGGCAGTCGCTACCAATCCACCAGATGGCTTTCTCCACCATCTCTTTGAGCGAGTCCATATATCCTTCTAGCAACCCCCAGAATAGATGGAACTTCGTTTCAATATCCCGATGAATTTTTGACCCCCAAATCTAAAACTTTGGTTTAAATGAACTAAATTTACTTTGAGAATGTGTTTGAAGCAATCGCGACCAATCCACCGTATTGCTTTCTCCACCAACTCTATGAGCGAGTCCTAATATCCTTCTAGCAACCCCAGAATAGATGGAACTCCGTTCCAATATTCTGATGAATTTTTGACCCCTCAATCTCAAATTTTGGTTTAAATGAACTAAATTTACTTAGAAAATGTGTTTGAGGCAATCGCGACCAATCCACCGGATTGCTTTCTCCACCAAGTCTTTGAGCGAGTCTCAATATCCTTCTACGAACCCCCGGAATACATGGAACTCCGTTCCAATATCCCGGTAAATTTTTGACCTATAAATCTAAATATTTGGTTTAAATGAACTAAATATACTTAGAAAAAGTGTTTGAGGCAATCGCGACCAATCCACCGGATTGCTTTGTCCACCAACTCCTTTAGCAAGCCTAATATCCTTCAAACAACCCCCCAGAATAGATGGAACTCCGTTCCAAATCCCAATGAATTTTTGAACCCTAAATGTCAAATTTTGTTTTAATTGAACTAAATTTACTTAGAAAATGTGTTTGAGGCAATCGCGACCAATCCACCAGATTGCTTTCTCCCCCAAGTCTTTGACCGAGTCCCAATATCCTTTTAGGAACCCCCGGAATAGATGGAACTCCGTTCCAATATCCCGATGAATTTTTGACCCCTAAATTTCAAATTTTGGTTTAAATGAACTAAATTTACTTAGAAAATGTGTTTGAGGCAATCGCGACCAATCCACCGTATTGCTTTCTCCACCTACTCTTTAAGCGAGTCCCAATATCCTTCTAGGAACCCCGGAATAGATGGAACTCCATTCCAGTATCCCGGTGAATTCTTGACCCCCAAATCTAAATTTTGGTTTAAATGAACTAAATATACTTAGAAAAAGTGTTTGAGGCAATCGCGACCAATCCACCGGATTGCTTTGTCCACCAACTCCTTTAGCGAGCCCCTATATCCTTCAAACAACCCCCCAGAATAGATTGAACTCCGTTCCAAATCCCGATGAATTTTTGAACCCTAAATGTCAAATATTGTTTTAAATGACCTAAATTTATTTAGAAAATGTGTTTGAGGCAATCGCGACCAATCCACCAGATTGCTTTCTCCCCCAAGTCTTTGACCGAGTCCCAATATCCTTTTAGGAACCCCCGGAATAGATGGAACTCCGTTCCAATATCCCGATGAATTTTTGACCCCTAAATTTCAAATTTTGGTTTAAATGAACTAAATTTACTTAGAAAATGTGTTTGAGGCAATCGCGACCAATCCACCGTATTGCTTTCTCCACCTACTCTTTAAGCGAGTCCCAATATCCTTCTAGCAACCCCCAGAATAGATGGAACTCCGTTCCAAGATCCTGATGATTTTTTGACCTCTAAATCTCAAATCCACCAACTCCTTTAGCGAGCCCCTATATCCTTCAAACAACCCCCCAGAATAGATTGAACTCCGTTCCAAATCCCGATGAATTTTTGAACCCTAAATGTCAAATATTGTTTTAAATGACCTAAATTTATTTAGAAAATGTGTTTGAGGCAATCGCGACCAATCCACCAGATTGCTTTCTCCCCCAAGTCTTTGACCGAGTCCCAATATCCTTTTAGGAACCCCCGGAATAGATGGAACTCCGTTCCAATATCCCGATGAATTTTTGACCCCTAAATTTCAAATTTTGGTTTAAATGAACTAAATTTACTTAGAAAATGTGTTTGAGGCAATCGCGACCAATCCACCGTATTGCTTTCTCCACCTACTCTTTAAGCGAGTCCCAATATCCTTCTAGCAACCCCCAGAATAGATGGAACTCCGTTCCAAGATCCTGATGATTTTTTGACCTCTAAATCTCAAATCCACCAACTCCTTTAGCGAGCCCCTATATCCTTCAAACAACCCCCCAGAATAGATTGAACTCCGTTCCAAATCCCGATGAATTTTTGAACCCTAAATGTCAAATATTGTTTTAAATGACCTAAATTTATTTAGAAAATGTGTTTGAGGCAATCGCGACCAATCCACCAGATTGCTTTCTCCCCCAAGTCTTTGACCGAGTCCCAATATCCTTTTAGGAACCCCCGGAATAGATGGAACTCCGTTCCAATATCCCGATGAATTTTTGACCCCTAAATTTCAAATTTTGGTTTAAATGAACTAAATTTACTTAGAAAATGTGTTTGAGGCAATCGCGACCAATCCACCGTATTGCTTTCTCCACCTACTCTTTAAGCGAGTCCCAATATCCTTCTAGCAACCCCCAGAATAGATGGAACTCCGTTCCAAGATCCTGATGATTTTTTGACCTCTAAATCTCAAATTTTGGTTTAAATGAACTAAATTTACTTAGAAAATGTGTTTGAGGCAGTCGCTACCAATCCACCAGATGGCTTTCTCCACCATCTCTTTGAGCGAGTCCATATATCCTTCTAGCAACCCCCAGAATAGATGGAACTTCGTTTCAATATCCCGATGAATTTTTGACCCCCAAATCTAAAACTTTGGTTTAAATGAACTAAATTTACATTGAGAATGTGTTTGAAGCAATCGCGACCAATCCACCGTATTGCTTTCTCCACCAACTCTATGAGCGAGTCCTAATATCCTTCTAGCAACCCCCAGAATAGATAGAACTCCGTTCCAATATTCCGATGAATTTTTGACCCCTCAATCCCAATCCACCAGATTGCTTTCTCCCCCAAGTATTTGACCGAGTCCCAATATCCTTTTAGGAACCCCCGGAATAGATGGAACTCCGTTCCAATATCTCGATGAATTTTTGACCCCTAAATTTCAAATTTTGGTTTAAATGAACTAAATTTACTTAGAAAATGTGTTTGAGGCAATCGCGACCAATCCACCATATTGCTTTCTCCCCCAATTCTTTTAGCGAGTCCCAATATCCTTCTAGGAACCCCGGAATAGATGGAACTCCATTCCAATATCCCGGTGAATTTTTGACCCCCAAATCTAAATTTTGGTTTAAATGAACTAAATATACTTAGAAAAAGTGTTTGAGGCAATCGCGACCAATCCACCGGATTGCTTTGTCCACCAACTCCTTTAGTGAGCCCCAATATCCTTCAAACAACCCCCCAGAATAGATGGAACTCCGTTCCAAATCCCGATGAATTTTTGAACCCTAAATGTCAAATTTTGTTTTAAATGAACTAAATTTATTTAGAAAATGTGTTTGAGGCAATCGCGACCAATCCACCATATTGCTTTCTCCCCCAAGTCTTTGACCGAGTCCCAATATCCTTTTAGGAACCCCCGGAATAGATGGAACTCCGTTCCAATATCCCGATGAATTTTTGACCCCTAAATTTCAAATTTTGGTTTAAATGAACTAAATTTACTTAGAAAATGTGTTTGAGGCAATCGCGGACCAATCCACCGTATTGCTTTCTCCACCTACTCTTTAAGCGAAGTCCCAATATCCTTCTAGCAACCCCCAGAATAGATGGAACTCCGTTCCAAGATCCTGATGAATTTTTGACCTCTAAATCTCAAATTTTGGTTTAAATGAACTAAATTTACTTAGCAAATGTGTTTGAGGCAAGTCGCTACCAATCCACCAGATGGCTTTCTCCACCATCTCTTTGAGCGAGTCCCAATATCCTTCTAGCAACCCCCAGAATAGATGGAACTCCGTTTCAATATCCCGATGAATTTTTGACCCCCAAATCTAAAACTTTGGTTTAAATGAACTAAATTTACTTTGAGAATGTGTTTGAAGCAATCGCGACCAATCCACCGTATTGCTTTCTCCACCAACTCTATGAGCGAGTCCTAATATCCTTCTAGCAACCCCAGAATAGATGGAACTCCGTTCCAATATTCTGATGAATTTTTGACCCCTCAATCTCAAATTTTGGTTTAAATGAACTAAATTTACTTAGAAAATGTGTTTGAGGCAATCGCGACCAATCCACCGGATTGCTTTCTCCACCAAGTCTTTGAGCGAGTCTCAATATCCTTCTACGAACCCCCGGAATAGATGGAACTCCGTTCCAATATCCCGGTAAATTTTTGACCTATAAATCTAAATATTTGGTTTAAATGAACTAAATATACTTAGAAAAAGTGTTTGAGGCAATCGCGACCAATCCACCGGATTGCTTTGTCCACCAACTCCTTTAGCAATCCCAATATCCTTCAAACAACCCCCCAGAATAGATGGAACTCCGTTCCAAATCCCAATGAATTTTTGAACCCTAAATGTCAAATTTTGTTTTAATTGAACTAAATTTACTTAGAAAATGTGTTTGAGGCAATCGCGACCAATCCACCAGATTTCTTTCTCCCCCAAGTCTTTGACCGAGTCCCAATATCCTTTTAGGAACCCCCGGAATAGATGGAACTCCGTTCCAATATCCCGATGAATTTTTGACCCCTAAATTTCAAATTTTGGTTTAAATGAACTAAATTTACTTAGAAAATGTATTTGAGGCAATCGCGACCAATCCACCGTATTGCTTTCTCCACCTACTCTTTAAGCGAGTCCCAATATCCTTCTAGGAACCCCGGAATAGATGGAACTCCATTCCAGTATCCCGGTGAATTTTTGACCCCCATATCTAAATTTTGGTTTAAATGAACTAAATATACTTAGAAAAAGTGTTTGAGGCAATCGCGACCAATCCACCGGATTGCTTTCTCCACCAAGTCTTTGAGCGAGTCTCAATATCCTTCTAGGAACCCCCGGAATAGATGGAACTCCGTTCCAATATCCCGGTAAATTTTTGACCTATAAATCTAAATATTTGGTTTAAATGAACTAAATATACTTAGAAAAAGTGTTTGAGGCAATCGCGACCAATCCACCGGATTGCTTTGTCCACCAACTCCTTTAGCAAGCCCAATATCCTTCAAACAACCCCCCAGAATAGATGGAACTCCGTTCCAAATCCCAATGAATTTTTGAACCCTAAATGTCAAATTTTGTTTTAATTGAACTAAATTTACTTAGAAAATGTGTTTGAGGCAATCGCGACCAATCCACCAGATTGCTTTCTCCCCCAAGTCTTTGACCGAAGTCCCAATATCCTTTGAGGAACCCCCGGAATAGATGGAACTCCGTTCCAATATCCCGATGAATTTTTGACCCCTAAATTTCAAATTTTGGTTTAAATGAACTAAATTTACTTAGAAAATGTGTTTGAGGCAATCGCGACCAATCCACCGTATTGCTTTCTCCACCTACTCTTTAAGCGAGTCCCAATATCCTTCTAGGAACCCCGGAATAGATGGAACTGCATTCCAGTATCCCGGTGAATTCTTGACCCCCAAATCTAAATTTTGGTTTAAATGAACTAAATATACTTAGAAAAAGTGTTTGAGGCAATCGCGACCAATCCACCGGATTGCTTTGTCCACCAACTCCTTTAGCGAGCCCCTATATCCTTCAAACAACCCCCCAGAATAGATTGAACTCCGTTCCAAATCCCGATGAATTTTTGAACCCTAAATGTCAAATATTGTTTTAAATGAACTAAATTTATTTAGAAAATGTGTTTGAGGCAATCGCGACCAATCCACCAGATTGCTTTCTCCCCCAAGTCTTTGACCGAGTCCCAATATCCTTTTAGGAACCCCCGGAATAGATGGAACTCCGTTCCAATATCCCGATGAATTTTTGACCCCTAAATTTCAAATTTTGGTTTAAATGAACTAAATTTACTTAGAAAATGTGTTTGAGGCAATCGCGACCAATCCACCGTATTGCTTTCTCCACCGACTCTTTAAGCGAGTCCCAATATCCTTCTAGCAACCCCCAGAATAGATGGAACTCCGTTCCAAGATCCTGATGATTTTTTGACCTCTAAATCTCAAATTTTGGTTTAAATGAACTAAATTTACTTAGAAAATGTGTTTGAGGCAGTCGCTACCAATCCACCAGATGGCTTTCTCCACCATCTCTTTGAGCGAGTCCATATATCCTTCTAGCAACCCCCAGAATAGATGGAACTTCGTTTCAATATCCCGATGAATTTTTGACCCCCAAATCTAAAACTTTGGTTTAAATGAACTAAATTTACTTTGAGAATGTGTTTGAAGCAATCGCGACCAATCCACCGTATTGCTTTCTCCACCAACTCTATGAGCGAGTCCTAATATCCTTCTAGCAACCCCAGAATAGATGGAACTCCGTTCCAATATTCTGATGAATTTTTGACCCCTCAATCTCAAATTTTGGTTTAAATGAACTAAATTTACTTAGAAAATGTGTTTGAGGCAATCGCGACCAATCCACCGGATTGCTTTCTCCACCAAGTCTTTGAGCGAGTCTCAATATCCTTCTACGAACCCCCGGAATAGATGGAACTCCGTTCCAATATCCCGGTAAATTTTTGACCTATAAATCTAAATATTTGGTTTAAATGAACTAAATATACTTAGAAAAAGTGTTTGAGGCAATCGCGACCAATCCACCGGATTGCTTTGTCCACCAACTCCTTTAGCAAGCCCAATATCCTTCAAACAACCCCCCAGAATAGATGGAACTCCGTTCCAAATCCCAATGAATTTTTGAACCCTAAATGTCAAATTTTGTTTTAATTGAACTAAATTTACTTAGAAAATGTGTTTGAGGCAATCGCGACCAATCCACCAGATTGCTTTCTCCCCCAAGTCTTTGACCGAGTCCCAATATCCTTTTAGGAACCCCCGGAATAGATGGAATTCCGTTCCAATATCCCGATGAATTTTTGACCCCGAAATTTCAAATTTTGGTTTAAATGAACTAAATTTACTTAGAAAATGTATTTGAGGCAATCGCGACCAATCCACCGTATTGCTTTCTCCACCTACTCTTTAAGCGAGTCCCAATATCCTTCTAGGAACCCCGGAATAGATGGAACTCCATTCCAGTATCCCGGTGAATTTTTGACCTCCAAATCTAAATTTTGGTTTAAATGAACTAAATATACTTAGAAAAAGTGTTTGAGGCAATCGCGACCAATCCACCGGATTGCTTTCTCCACCAAGTCTTTGAGCGAGTCTCAATATCCTTCTAGGAACCCCCGGAATAGATGGAACTCCGTTCCAATATCCAGGTGAATTTTTGACCTATAAATCTAAATATTTGGTTTAAATGAACTAAATATACTTAGAAAAAGTGTTTGAGGCAATCGCGACCAATCCACCGGATTGCTTTGTCCACCAACTCCTTTAGCAAGCCCAATATCCTTCAAACAACCCCCCAGAATAGATGGAACTCCGTTCCAAATCCCAATGAATTTTTGAACCCTAAATGTCAAATTTTGTTTTAATTGAACTAAATTTACTTAGAAAATGTGTTTGAGGCAATCGCGACCAATCCACCAGATTGCTTTCTCCCCCAAGTCTTTGACCGAGTCCCAATATCCTTTGAGGAACCCCCGGAATAGATGGAACTCCGTTCCAATATCCCGATGAATTTTTGACCCCTAAATTTCAAATTTTGGTTTAAATGAACTAAATTTACTTAGAAAATGTATTTGAGGCAATCGCGACCAATCCACCGTATTGCTTTCTCCACCTACTCTTTAAGCGAGTCCCAATATCCTTCTAGGAACCCCGGAATAGATGGAACTCCATTCCAGTATCCCGGTGAATTTTTGACCCCCAAATCTAAATTTTGGTTTAAATGAACTAAATATACTTAGAAAAAGTGTTTGAGGCAATCGCGACCAATCCACCGGATTGCTTTCTCCACCAAGTCTTTGAGCGAGTCTCAATATCCTTCTAGGAACCCCCGGAATAGATGGAACTCCGTTCCAATATCCCGGTGAATTTTTGACCTATAAATCTAAATATTTGGTTTAAATGAACTAAATATACTTAGAAAAAGTGTTTGAGGCAATCGCGACCAATCCACCGGATTGCTTTGTCCACCAACTCCTTTAGCAAGCCCAATATCCTTCAAACAACCCCCCAGAATAGATGGAACTCCGTTCCAAACCCCAATGAATTTTTGAACCCTAAATGTCAAATTTTGTTTTAATTGAACTAAATTTACTTAGAAAATGTGTTTGAGGCAATCGCGACCAATCCACCAGATTGCTTTCTCGCCCAAGTCTTTGACCGACTCCCAATATCCTTTGAGGAACCCCCGGAATAGATGGAACTCCGTTCCAATATCCCGATGAATTTTTGACCCCTAAATTTCAAATTTTGGTTTAAATGAACTAAATTTACTTAGAAAATGTGTTTGAGGCAATCGCGACCAATCCACCGTATTGCTTTCTCCACCTACTCTTTAAGCGAGTCCCAATATCCTTCTAGGAACCCCGGAATAGATGGAACTCCATTCCAGTATCCCGGTGAATTCTTGACCCCCAAATCTAAATTTTGGTTTAAATGAACTAAATATACTTAGAAAAAGTGTTTGAGGCAATCGCGACCAATCAACCGGATTGCTTTGTCCACCAACTCCTTTAGCGAGCCCCTATATCCTTCAAACAACCCCCCAGAATAGATTGAACTCCGTTCCAAATCCCGATGAATTTTTGAACCCTAAATGTCAAATATTGTTTTAAATGACCTAAATTTATTTAGAAAATGTGTTTGAGGCAATCGCGACCAATCCACCAGATTGCTTTCTCCCCCAAGTCTTTGACCGAGTCCCAATATCCTTTTAGGAACCCCCGGAATAGATGGAACTCCGTTCCAATATCCCGATGAATTTTTGACCCCTAAATTTCAAATTTTGGTTTAAATGAACTAAATTTACTTAGAAAATGTGTTTGAGGCAATCGCGACCAATCCACCATATTGCTTTCTCCCCCAATTCTTTTAGCGAGTCCCAATATCCTTCTAGGAACCCCGGAATAGATGGAACTCCATTCCAATATCCCGGTGAATTTTTGACCCCCAAATCTAAATTTTGGTTTAAATGAACTAAATATACTTAGAAAAAGTGTTTGAGGCAATCGCGACCAATCCACCGGATTGCTTTGTCCACCAACTCCTTTAGTGAGCCCCAATATCCTTCAAACAACCCCCCAGAATAGATGGAACTCCGTTCCAAATCCCGATGAATTTTTGAACCCTAAATGTCAAATTTTGTTTTAAATGAACTAAATTTATTTAGAAAATGTGTTTGAGGCAATCGCGACCAATCCACCATATTGCTTTCTCCCCCAAGTCTTTGACCGAGTCCCAATATCCTTTTAGGAACCCCCGGAATAGATGGAACTCCGTTCCAATATCCCGATGAATTTTTGACCCCTAAATTTCAAATTTTGGTTTAAATGAACTAAATTTACTTAGAAAATGTGTTTGAGGCAATCGCGACCAATCCACCGTATTGCTTTCTCCACCTACTCTTTAAGCGAGTCCCAATATCCTTCTAGCAACCCCCAGAATAGATGGAACTCCGTTCCAAGATCCTGATGATTTTTTGACCTCTAAATCTCAAATTTTGGTTTAAATGAACTAAATTTACTTAGAAAATGTGTTTGAGGCAGTCGCTACCAATCCACCAGATGGCTTTCTCCACCATCTCTTTGAGCGAGTCCCAATATCCTTCTAGCAACCCCCAGAATAGATGGAACTCCGTTTCAATATCCCGATGAATTTTTGACCCCCAAATCTAAAACTTTGGTTTAAATGAACTAAATTTACTTTGAGAATGTGTTTGAAGCAATCGCGACCAATCCACCGTATTGCTTTCTCCACCAACTCTATGAGCGAGTCCTAATATCCTTCTAGCAACCCAGAATAGATGGAACTCCGTTCCAATATTCTGATGAATTTTTGACCCCTCAATCTCAAATTTTGGTTTAAATGAACTAAATTTACTTAGAAAATGTGTTTGAGGCAATCGCGACCAATCCACCGGATTGCTTTCTCCACCAAGTCTTTGAGCGAGTCTCAATATCCTTCTACGAACCCCCGGAATAGATGGAACTCCGTTCCAATATCCCGGTAAATTTTTGACCTATAAATCTAAATATTTGGTTTAAATGAACTAAATATACTTAGAAAAAGTGTTTGAGGCAATCGCGACCAATCCACCGGATTGCTTTGTCCACCAACTCCTTTAGCAAGCCCAATATCCTTCAAACAACCCCCCAGAATAGATGGAACTCCGTTCCAAATCCCAATGAATTTTTGAACCCTAAATGTCAAATTTTGTTTTAATTGAACTAAATTTACTTAGAAAATGTGTTTGAGGCAATCGCGACCAATCCACCAGATTTCTTTCTCCCCCAAGTCTTTGACCGAGTCCCAATATCCTTTTAGGAACCCCCGGAATAGATGGAACTCCGTTCCAATATCCCGATGAATTTTTGACCCCTAAATTTCAAATTTTGGTTTAAATGAACTAAATTTACTTAGAAAATGTATTTGAGGCAATCGCGACCAATCCACCGTATTGCTTTCTCCACCTACTCTTTAAGCGAGTCCCAATATCCTTCTAGGAACCCCGGAATAGATGGAACTCCATTCCAGTATCCCGGTGAATTTTTGACCCCCAAATCTAAATTTTGGTTTAAATGAACTAAATATACTTAGAAAAAGTGTTTGAGGCAATCGCGACCAATCCACCGTATTGCTTTCTCCACCAAGTCTTTGAGCGAGTCTCAATATCCTTCTAGGAACCCCCGGAATAGATGGAACTCCGTTCCAATATCCCGGTAAATTTTTGACCTATAAATCTAAATATTTGGTTTAAATGAACTAAATATACTTAGAAAAAGTGTTTGAGGCAATCGCGACCAATCCACCGGATTGCTTTGTCCACCAACTCCTTTAGCAAGCCCAATATCCTTCAAACAACCCCCCAGAATAGATGGAACTCCGTTCCAAATCCCAATGAATTTTTGAACCCTAAATGTCAAATTTTGTTTTAATTGAACTAAATTTACTTAGAAAATGTGTTTGAGGCAATCGCGACCAATCCACCAGATTGCTTTCTCCCCCAAGTCTTTGACCGAGTCCCAATATCCTTTGAGGAACCCCCGGAATAGATGGAACTCCGTTCCAATATCCCGATGAATTTTTGACCCCTAAATTTCAAATTTTGGTTAAAATGAACTAAATTTACTTAGAAAATGTGTTTGAGGCAATCGCGACCAATCCACCGTATTGCTTTCTCCACCTACTCTTTAAGCGAGTCCCAATATCCTTCTAGGAACCCCGGAATAGATGGAACTCCATTCCAGTATCCCGGTGAATTCTTGACCCCCAAATCTAAATTTTGGTTTAAATGAACTAAATATACTTAGAAAAAGTGTTTGAGGCAATCGCGACCAATCCACCGGATTGCTTTGTCCACCAACTCCTTTAGCGAGCCCCTATATCCTTCAAACAACCCCCCAGAATAGATTGAACTCCGTTCCAAATCCCGATGAATTTTTGAACCCTAAATGTCAAATATTGTTTTAAATGAACTAAATTTATTTAGAAAATGTGTTTGAGGCAATCGCGACCAATCCACCAGATTGCTTTCTCCCCCAAGTCTTTGACCGAGTCCCAATATCCTTTTAGGAACCCCTGGAATAGATGGAACTCCGTTCCAATATCCCGATGAATTTTTGACCCCTAAATTTCAAATTTTGGTTTAAATGAACTAAATTTACTTAGAAAATGTGTTTGAGGCAATCGCGACCAATCCACCGTATTGCTTTCTCCACCGACTCTTTAAGCGAGTCCCAATATCCTTCTAGCAACCCCCAGAATAGATGGAACTCCGTTCCAAGATCCTGATGATTTTTTGACCTCTAAATCTCAAATTTTGGTTTAAATGAACTAAATTTACTTAGAAAATGTGTTTGAGGCAGTCGCTACCAATCCACCAGATGGCTTTCTCCACCATCTCTTTGAGCGAGTCCATATATCCTTCTAGCAACCCCCAGAATAGATGGAACTTCGTTTCAATATCCCGATGAATTTTTGACCCCCAAACCTAAAACTTTGGTTTAAATGAACTAAATTTACTTTGAGAATGTGTTTGAAGCAATCGCGACCAATCCACCGTATTGCTTTCTCCACCAACTCTATGAGCGAGTCCTAATATCCTTCTAGCAACCCCAGAATAGATGGAACTCCGTTCCAATATTCTGATGAATTTTTGACCCCTCAATCTCAAATTTTGGTTTAAATGAACTAAATTTACTTAGAAAATGTGTTTGAGGCAATCGCGACCAATCAACCGGATTGCTTTCTCCACCAAGTCTTTGAGCGAGTCTCAATATCCTTCTAGGAACCCCCGGAATAGATGGAACTCCGTTCCAATATCCCGGTAAATTTTTGACCTATAAATCTAAATATTTGGTTTAAATGAACTAAATATACTTAGAAAAAGTGTTTGAGGCAATCGCGACCAATCCACCGGATTGCTTTGTCCACCAACTCCTTTAGCAAGCCCAATATCCTTCAAACAACCCCCCAGAATAGATGGAACTCCGTTCCAAATCCCAATGAATTTTTGAACCCTAAATGTCAAATTTTGTTTTAATTGAACTAAATTTACTTAGAAAATGTGTTTGAGGCAATCGCGACCAATCCACCAGATTGCTTTCTCCCCCAAGTCTTTGACCGAGTCCCAATATCCTTTGAGGAACCCCCGGAATAGATGGAACTCCGTTCCAATATCCCGATGAATTTTTGACCCCTAAATTTCAAATTTTGGTTTAAATGAACTAAATTTACTTAGAAAATGTGTTTGAGGCAATCGCGACCAATCCACCGTATTGCTTTCTCCACCTACTCTTTAAGCGAGTCCCAATATCCTTCTAGGAACCCCGGAATAGATGGAACTCCATTCCAGTATCCCGGTGAATTCTTGACCCCCAAATCTAAATTTTGGTTTAAATGAACTAAATATACTTAGAAAAAGTGTTTGAGGCAATCGCGACCAATCCACCGGATTGCTTTGTCCACCAACTCCTTTAGCGAGCCCCTATATCCTTCAAACAACCCCCCAGAATAGATTGAACTCCGTTCCAAATCCCGATGAATTTTTGAACCCTAAATGTCAAATATTGTTTTAAATGAACTAAATTTATTTAGAAAATGTGTTTGAGGCAATCGCGACCAATCCACCAGATTGCTTTCTCCCCCAAGTCTTTAACCGAGTCCCAATATCCTTTTAGGAACCCCTGGAATAGATGGAACTCCGTTCCAATATCCCGATGAATTTTTGACCCCTAAATTTCAAATTTTGGTTTAAATGAACTAAATTTACTTAGAAAATGTGTTTGAGGCAATCGCGACCAATCCACCGTATTGCTTTCTCCACCGACTCTTTAAGCGAGTCCCAATATCCTTCTAGCAACCCCCAGAATAGATGGAACTCCGTTCCAAGATCCTGATGATTTTTTGACCTCTAAATCTCAAATTTTGGTTTAAATGAACTAAATTTACTTAGAAAATGTGTTTGAGGCAGTCGCTACCAATCCACCAGATGGCTTTCTCCACCATCTCTTTGAGCGAGTCCATATATCCTTCTAGCAACCCCCAGAATAGATGGAACTTCGTTTCAATATCCCGATGAATTTTTGACCCCCAAACCTAAAACTTTGGTTTAAATGAACTAAATTTACTTTGAGAATGTGTTTGAAGCAATCGCGATCAATCCACCGTATTGCTTTCTCCACCAACTCTATGAGCGAGTCCTAATATCCTTCTAGCAACCCCAGAATAGATGGAACTCCGTTCCAATATTCTGATGAATTTTTGACCCCTCAATCTCAAATTTTGGTTTAAATGAACTAAATTTACTTAGAAAATGTGTTTGAGGCAATCGCGACCAATCCACCGGATTGCTTTCTCCACCAAGTCTTTGAGCGAGTCTCAATATCCTTCTACGAACCCCCGGAATAGATGGAACTCCGTTCCAATATCCCGGTAAATTTTTGACCTATAAATCTAAATATTTGGTTTAAATGAACTAAATATACTTAGAAAAAGTGTTTGAGGCAATCGCGACCAATCCACCGGATTGCTTTGTCCACCAACTCCTTTAGCAAGCCCAATATCCTTCAAACAACCCCCCAGAATAGATGGAACTCCGTTCCAAATCCCAATGAATTTTTGAACCCTAAATGTCAAATTTTGTTTTAATTGAACTAAATTTACTTAGAAAATGTGTTTGAGGCAATCGCGACCAATCCACCAGATTGCTTTCTCCCCCAAGTCTTTGACCGAGTCCCAATATCCTTTTAGGAACCCCCGGAATAGATGGAACTCCGTTCCAATATCCCGATGAATTTTTGACCCCTAAATTTCAAATTTTGGTTTAAATGAACTAAATTTACTTAGAAAATGTGTTTGAGGCAATCGCGACCAATCCACCGTATTGCTTTCTCCACCTACTCTTTAAGCGAGTCCCAATATCCTTCTAGGAACCCCGGAATAGATGGAACTCCATTCCAGTATCCCGGTGAATTTTTGACCCCCAAATCTAAATTTTGGTTTAAATGAACTAAATATACTTAGAAAAAGTGTTTGAGGCAATCGCGACCAATCCACCGGATTGCTTTCTCCACCAAGTCTTTGAGCGAGTCTCAATATCCTTCTAGGAACCCCCGGAATAGATGGAACTCCGTTCCAATATCCCGGTGAATTTTTGACCTATAAATCTAAATATTTGGTTTAAATGAACTAAATATACTTAGAAAAAGTGTTTGAGGCAATCGCGACCAATCCACCGGATTGCTTTGTCCACCAACTCCTTTAGCAAGCCCAATATCCTTCAAACAACCCCCCAGAATAGATGGAACTCCGTTCCAAATCCCAATGAATTTTTGAACCCTAAATGTCAAATTTTGTTTTAATTGAACTAAATTTACTTAGAAAATGTGTTTGAGGCAATCGCGACCAATCCACCAGATTGCTTTCTCCCCCAAGTCTTTGACCGAGTCCCAATATCCTTTGAGGAACCCCCGGAATAGATGGAACTCCGTTCCAATATCCCGATGAATTTTTGACCCCTAAATTTCAAATTTTGGTTTAAATGAACTAAATTTACTTAGAAAATGTGTTTGAGGCAATCGCGACCAATCCACCGTATTGCTTTCTCCACCTACTCTTTAAGCGAGTCCCAATATCCTTCTAGGAACCCCGGAATAGATGGAACTCCATTCCAGTATCCCGGTGAATTCTTGACCCCCAAATCTAAATTTTGGTTTAAATGAACTAAATATACTTAGAAAAAGTGTTTGAGGCAATCGCGACCAATCCACCGGATTGCTTTGTCCACCAACTCCTTTAGCGAGCCCCTATATCCTTCAAACAACCCCCCAGAATAGATTGAACTCCGTTCCAAATCCCGATGAATTTTTGAACCCTAAATGTCAAATATTGTTTTAAATGAACTAAATTTATTTAGAAAATGTGTTTGAGGCAATCGCGACCAATCCACCAGATTGCTTTCTCCCCCCAAGTCTTTGACCGAGTCCCAATATCCTTTTAGGAACCCCCGGAATAGATGGAACTCCGTTCTAATATCCCGATGAATTTTTGACCCCTAAATTTCAAATTTTGGTTTAAATGAACTAAATTTACTTAGAAAATGTATTTGAGGCAATCGCGACCAATCCACCGTATTGCTTTCTCCACCTACTCTTTAAGCGAGTCCCAATATCCTTCTAGGAACCCCCGGAATAGATGGAACTCCATTCCAGTATCCCGGTGAATTTTTGACCCCCAAATCTAAATTTTGGTTTAAATGAACTAAATATACTTAGAAAAAGTGTTTGAGGCCAATCGCGACCAATCCACCGGATTGCTTTGTCCACCAACTCCTTTAGCGAGCCCCTATATCCTTCAAACAACCCCCCAGAATAGATTGAACTCCGTTCCAAATCCCGATGAATTTTTGAACCCTAAATGTCAAATATTGTTTTAAATGAACTAAATTTATTTAGAAAATGTGTTTGAGGCAATCGCGACCAATCCACCAGATTGCTTTCTCCCCCAAGTCTTTGACCGAGTCCCTACCTTTTAGGAACCCCCGGAATAGATGGAACTCCGTTCCAATATCCCGATGAATTTTTGACCCCTAAATTTCAAATTTTGGTTTAAATGAACTAAATTTACTTAGAAAATGTGTTTGAGGCAATCGCGACCAATCCACCGTATTGCTTTCTCCACCGACTCTTTAAGCGAGTCCCAATATCCTTCTAGCAACCCCCAGAATAGATGGAACTCCGTTCCAAGATCCTGATGATTTTTTGACCTCTAAATCTCAAATTTTGGTTTAAATGAACTAAATTTACTTAGAAAATGTGTTTGAGGCAGTCGCTACCAATCCACCAGATGGCTTTCTCCACCATCTCTTTGAGCGAGTCCATATATCCTTCTAGCAACCCCCAGAATAGATGGAACTTCGTTTCAATATCCCGATGAATTTTTGACCCCCAAATCTAAAACTTTGGTTTAAATGAACTAAATTTACTTTGAGAATGTGTTTGAAGCAATCGCGACCAATCCACCGTATTGCTTTCTCCACCAACTCTATGAGCGAGTCCTAATATCCTTCTAGCAACCCCAGAATAGATGGAACTCCGTTCCAATATTCTGATGAATTTTTGACCCCTCAATCTCAAATTTTGGTTTAAATGAACTAAATTTACTTAGAAAATGTGTTTGAGGCAATCGCGACCAATCCACCGGATTGCTTTCTCCACCAAGTCTTTGGGCGAGTCTCAATATCCTTCTACGAACCCCCGGAATAGATGGAACTCCGTTCCAATATCCCGGTAAATTTTTGACCTATAAATCTAAATATTTGGTTTAAATGAACTAAATATACTTAGAAAAAGTGTTTGAGGCAATCGCGACCAATCCACCGGATTGCTTTGTCCACCAACTCCTTTAGCAAGCCCAATATCCTTCAAACAACCCCCCAGAATAGATGGAACTCCGTTCCAAATCCCAATGAATTTTTGAACCCTAAATGTCAAATTTTGTTTTAATTGAACTAAATTTACTTAGAAAATGTGTTTGAGGCAATCGCGACCAATCCACCAGATTTCTTTCTCCCCCAAGTCTTTGACCGAGTCCCAATATCCTTTTAGGAACCCCCGGAATAGATGGAACTCCGTTCCAATATCCCGATGAATTTTTGACCCCTAAATTTCAAATTTTGGTTTAAATGAACTAAATTTACTTAGAAAATGTATTTGAGGCAATCGCGACCAATCCACCGTATTGCTTTCTCCACCTACTCTTTAAGCGAGTCCCAATATCCTTCTAGGAACCCCGGAATAGATGGAACTCCATTCCAGTATCCCGGTGAATTTTTGACCCCCAAATCTAAATTTTGGTTTAAATGAACTAAATATACTTAGAAAAAGTGTTTGAGGCAATCGCGACCAATCCACCGGATTGCTTTCTCCACCAAGTCTTTGAGCGAGTCTCAATATCCTTCTAGGAACCCCCGGAATAGATGGAACTCCGTTCCAATATCCCGGTAAATTTTTGACCTATAAATCTAAATATTTGGTTTAAATGAACTAAATATACTTAGAAAAAGTGTTTGAGGCAATCGCGACCAATCCACCGGATTGCTTTGTCCACCAACTCCTTTAGCAAGCCCAATATCCTTCAAACAACCCCCCAGAATAGATGGAACTCCGTTCCAAATCCCAATGAATTTTTGAACCCTAAATGTCAAATTTTGTTTTAATTGAACTAAATTTACTTAGAAAATGTGTTTGAGGCAATCGCGACCAATCCACCAGATTGCTTTCTCCCCCAAGTCTTTGACCGAGTCCCAATATCCTTTGAGGAAGCCCCGGAATAGATGGAACTCCGTTCCAATATCCCGATGAATTTTTGACCCCTAAATTTCAAATTTTGGTTTAAATGAACTAAATTTACTTAGAAAATGTGTTTGAGGCAATCGCGACCAATCCACCGTATTGCTTTCTCCACCTACTCTTTAAGCGAGTCCCAATATCCTTCTAGGAACCCCGGAATAGATGGAACTCCATTCCAGTATCCCGGTGAATTCTTGACCCCCAAATCTAAATTTTGGTTTAAATGAACTAAATATACTTAGAAAAAGTGTTTGAGGCAATCGCGACCAATCCACCGGATTGCTTTGTCCACCAACTCCTTTAGCGAGCCCCTATATCCTTCAAACAACCCCCCAGAATAGATTGAACTCCGTTCCAAATCCCGATGAATTTTTGAACCCTAAATGTCAAATATTGTTTTAAATGAACTAAATTTATTTAGAAAATGTGTTTGAGGCAATCGCGACCAATCCACCAGATTGCTTTCTCCCCCAAGTCTTTAACCGAGTCCCAATATCCTTTTAGGAACCCCTGGAATAGATGGAACTCCGTTCCAATATCCCGATGAATTTTTGACCCCTAAATTTCAAATTTTGGTTTAAATGAACTAAATTTACTTAGAAAATGTGTTTGAGGCAATCGCGACCAATCCACCGTATTGCTTTCTCCACCGACTCTTTAAGCGAGTCCCAATATCCTTCTAGCAACCCCCAGAATAGATGGAACTCCGTTCCAAGATCCTGATGATTTTTTGACCTCTAAATCTCAAATTTTGGTTTAAATGAACTAAATTTACTTAGAAAATGTGTTTGAGGCAGTCGCTACCAATCCACCAGATGGCTTTCTCCACCATCTCTTTGAGCGAGTCCATATATCCTTCTAGCAACCCCCAGAATAGATGGAACTTCGTTTCAATATCCCGATGAATTTTTGACCCCCAAACCTAAAACTTTGGTTTAAATGAACTAAATTTACTTTGAGAATGTGTTTGAAGCAATCGCGACCAATCCACCGTATTGCTTTCTCCACCAACTCTATGAGCGAGTCCTAATATCCTTCTAGCAACCCCAGAATAGATGGAACTCCGTTCCAATATTCTGATGAATTTTTGACCCCTCAATCTCAAATTTTGGTTTAAATGAACTAAATTTACTTAGAAAATGTGTTTGAGGCAATCGCGACCAATCCACCGGATTGCTTTCTCCACCAAGTCTTTGAGCGAGTCTCAATATCCTTCTACGAACCCCCGGAATAGATGGAACTCCGTTCCAATATCCCGGTAAATTTTTGACCTATAAATCTAAATATTTGGTTTAAATGAACTAAATATACTTAGAAAAAGTGTTTGAGGCAATCGCGACCAATCCACCGGATTGCTTTGTCCACCAACTCCTTTAGCAAGCCCAATATCCTTCAAACAACCCCCCAGAATAGATGGAACTCCGTTCCAAATCCCAATGAATTTTTGAACCCTAAATGTCAAATTTTGTTTTAATTGAACTAAATTTACTTAGAAAATGGGTTTGAGGCAATCGCGACCAATCCACCAGATTGCTTTCTCCCCCAAGTCTTTGACCGAGTCCCAATATCCTTTTAGGAACCCCCGGAATAGATGGAACTCCGTTCCAATATCCCGATGAATTTTTGACCCCTAAATTTCAAATTTTGGTTTAAATGAACTAAATTTACTTAGAAAATGTATTTGAGGCAATCGCGACCAATCCACCGTATTGCTTTCTCCACCTACTCTTTAAGCGAGTCCCAATATCCTTCTAGGAACCCCGGAATAGATGGAACTCCATTCCAGTATCCCGGTGAATTTTTGACCCCCAAATCTAAATTTTGGTTTAAATGAACTAAATATACTTAGAAAAAGTGTTTGAGGCAATCGCGACCAATCCACCGGATTGCTTTCTCCACCAAGTCTTTGAGCGAGTCTCAATATCCTTCTAGGAACCCCCGGAATAGATGGAACTCCGTTCCAATATCCCGGTGAATTTTTGACCTATAAATCTAAATATTTGGTTTAAATGAACTAAATATACTTAGAAAAAGTGTTTGAGGCAATCGCGACCAATCCACCGGATTGCTTTGTCCACCAACTCCTTTAGCAAGCCCAATATCCTTCAAACAACCCCCCAGAATAGATGGAACTCCGTTCCAAATCCCAATGAATTTTTGAACCCTAAATGTCAAATTTTGTTTTAATTGAACTAAATTTACTTAGAAAATGTGTTTGAGGCAATCGCGACCAATCCACCAGATTGCTTTCTCCCCCAAGTCTTTGACCGAGTCCCAATATCCTTTGAGGAACCCCCGGAATAGATGGAACTCCGTTCCAATATCCCGATGAATTTTTGACCCCTAAATTTCAAATTTTGGTTTAAATGAACTAAATTTACTTAGAAAATGTGTTTGAGGCAATCGCGACCAATCCACCGTATTGCTTTCTCCACCTACTCTTTAAGCGAGTCCCAATATCCTTCTAGGAACCCCGGAATAGATGGAACTCCATTCCAGTATCCCGGTGAATTCTTGACCCCCAAATCTAAATTTTGGTTTAAATGAACTAAATATACTTAGAAAAAGTGTTTGAGGCAATCGCGACCAATCCACCGGATTGCTTTGTCCACCAACTCCTTTAGCGAGCCCCTATATCCTTCAAACAACCCCCCAGAATAGATTGAACTCCGTTCCAAATCCCGATGAATTTTTGAACCCTAAATGTCAAATATTGTTTTAAATGAACTAAATTTATTTAGAAAATGTGTTTGAGGCAATCGCGACCAATCCACCAGATTGCTTTCTCCCCCAAGTCTTTGACCGAGTCCCAATATCCTTTTAGGAACCCCCGGAATAGATGGAACTCCGTTCCAATATCCCGATGAATTTTTGACCCCTAAATTTCAAATTTTGGTTTAAATGAACTAAATTTACTTAGAAAATGTATTTGAGGCAATCGCGACCAATCCACCGTATTGCTTTCTCCACCTACTCTTTAAGCGAGTCCCAATATCCTTCTAGGAACCCCGGAATAGATGGAACTCCATTCCAGTATCCCGGTGAATTTTTGACCCCCAAATCTAAATTTTGGTTTAAATGAACTAAATATACTTAGAAAAAGTGTTTGAGGCAATCGCGACCAATCCACCGGATTGCTTTGTCCACCAACTCCTTTAGCGAGCCCCTATATCCTTCAAACAACCCCCCAGAATAGATTGAACTCCGTTCCAAATCCCGATGAATTTTTGAACCCTAAATGTCAAATATTGTTTTAAATGAACTAAATTTATTTAGAAAATGTGTTTGAGGCAATCGCGACCAATCCACCAGATTGCTTTCTCCCCCAAGTCTTTGACCGAGTCCCTACCTTTTAGGAACCCCCGGAATAGATGGAACTCCGTTCCAATATCCCGATGAATTTTTGACCCCTAAATTTCAAATTTTGGTTTAAATGAACTAAATTTACTTAGAAAATGTGTTTGAGGCAATCGCGACCAATCCACCGGATTGCTTTCTCCACCAACTCCTTTAGCAAGCCCAATATCCTTGAAACAACCCCCCAGAATAGATGGAACTCCGTTCCAAATCCCAATGAATTTTTGAACCCTAAATGTCAAATTTTGTTTTAATTGAACTAAATTTACTTAGAAAATGTGTTTGAGGCAATCGCGACCAATCCACCAGATTGCTTTCTCCCCCAAGTCTTTGACCGAGTCCCAATATCCTTTGAGGAACCCCCGGAATAGATGGAACTCCGTTCCAATATCCCGATGAATTTTTGACCCCTAAATTTCAAATTTTGGTTTAAATGAACTAAATTTACTTAGAAAATGTGTTTGAGGCAATCGCGACCAATCCACCGTATTGCTTTCTCCACCTACTCTTTAAGCGAGTCCCAATATCCTTCTAGGAACCCCGGAATAGATGGAACTCCATTCCAGTATCCCGGTGAATTCTTGACCCCCAAATCTAAATTTTGGTTTAAATGAACTAAATATACTTAGAAAAAGTGTTTGAGGCAATCGCGACCAATCCACCGGATTGCTTTGTCCACCAACTCCTTTAGCGAGCCCCTATATCCTTCAAACAACCCCCCAGAATAGATTGAACTCCGTTCCAAATCCCGATGAATTTTTGAACCCTAAATGTCAAATATTGTTTTAAATGAACTAAATTTATTTAGAAAATGTGTTTGAGGCAATCGCGACCAATCCACCAGATTGCTTTCTCCCCCAAGTCTTTGACCGAGTCCCAATATCCTTTTAGGAACCCCTGGAATAGATGGAACTCCGTTCCAATATCCCGATGAATTTTTGACCCCTAAATTTCAAATTTTGGTTTAAATGAACTAAATTTACTTAGAAAATGTGTTTGAGGCAATCGCGACCAATCCACCGTATTGCTTTCTCCACCGACTCTTTAAGCGAGTCCCAATATCCTTCTAGCAACCCCCAGAATAGATGGAACTCCGTTCCAAGATCCTGATGATTTTTTGACCTCTAAATCTCAAATTTTGGTTTAAATGAACTAAATTTACTTAGAAAATGTGTTTGAGGCAGTCGCTACCAATCCACCAGATGGCTTTCTCCACCATCTCTTTGAGCGAGTCCATATATCCTTCTAGCAACCCCCAGAATAGATGGAACTTCGTTTCAATATCCCGATGAATTTTTGACCCCCAAACCTAAAACTTTGGTTTAAATGAACTAAATTTACTTTGAGAATGTGTTTGAAGCAATCGCGACCAATCCACCGTATTGCTTTCTCCACCAACTCTATGAGCGAGTCCTAATATCCTTCTAGCAACCCCAGAATAGATGGAACTCCGTTCCAATATTCTGATGAATTTTTGACCCCTCAATCTCAAATTTTGGTTTAAATGAACTAAATTTACTTAGAAAATGTGTTTGAGGCAATCGCGACCAATCCACCGGATTGCTTTCTCCACCAAGTCTTTGAGCGAGTCTCAATATCCTTCTACGAACCCCCGGAATAGATGGAACTCCGTTCCAATATCCCGGTAAATTTTTGACCTATAAATCTAAATATTTGGTTTAAATGAACTAAATATACTTAGAAAAAGTGTTTGAGGCAATCGCGACCAATCCACCGGATTGCTTTGTCCACCAACTCCTTTAGCAAGCCCAATATCCTTCAAACAACCCCCCAGAATAGATGGAACTCCGTTCCAAATCCCAATGAATTTTTGAACCCTAAATGTCAAATTTTGTTTTAATTGAACTAAATTTACTTAGAAAATGTGTTTGAGGCAATCGCGACCAATCCACCAGATTGCTTTCTCCCCCAAGTCTTTGACCGAGTCCCAATATCCTTTTAGGAACCCCCGGAATAGATGGAACTCCGTTCCAATATCCCGATGAATTTTTGACCCCTAAATTTCAAATTTTGATTTAAATGAACTAAATTTACTTAGAAAATGTATTTGAGGCAATCGCGACCAATCCACCGTATTGCTTTCTCCACCTACTCTTTAAGCGAGTCCCAATATCCTTCTAGGAACCCCGGAATAGATGGAACTCCATTCCAGTATCCCGGTGAATTTTTGACCCCCAAATCTAAATTTTGGTTTAAATGAACTAAATATACTTAGAAAAAGTGTTTGAGGCAATCGCGACCAATCCACCGGATTGCTTTCTCCACCAAGTCTTTGAGCGAGTCTCAATATCCTTCTAGGAACCCCCGGAATAGATGGAACTCCGTTCCAATATCCCGGTGAATTTTTGACCTATAAATCTAAATATTTGGTTTAAATGAACTAAATATACTTAGAAAAAGTGTTTGAGGCAATCGCGACCAATCCACCGGATTGCTTTGTCCACCAACTCCTTTAGCAAGCCCAATATCCTTCAAACAACCCCCCAGAATAGATGGAACTCCGTTCCAAATCCCAATGAATTTTTGAACCCTAAATGTCAAATTTTGTTTTAATTGAACTAAATTTACTTAGAAAATGTGTTTGAGGCAATCGCGACCAATCCACCAGATTGCTTTCTCCCCCAAGTCTTTGACCGAGTCCCAATATCCTTTGAGGAACCCCCGGAATAGATGGAACTCCGTTCCAATATCCCGATGAATTTTTGACCCCTAAATTTCAAATTTTGGTTTAAATGAACTAAATTTACTTAGAAAATGTGTTTGAGGCAATCGCGACCAATCCACCGTATTGCTTTCTCCACCTACTCTTTAAGCGAGTCCCAATATCCTTCTAGGAACCCCGGAATAGATGGAACTCCATTCCAGTATCCCGGTGAATTTTTGACCCCCAAATCTAAATTTTGGTTTAAATGAACTAAATATACTTAGAAAAAGTGTTTGAGGCAATCGCGACCAATCCACCGGATTGCTTTGTCCACCAACTCCTTTAGCGAGCCCCTATATCCTTCAAACAACCCCCCAGAATAGATTGAACTCCGTTCCAAATCCCGATGAATTTTTGAACCCTAAATGTCAAATATTGTTTTAAATGAACTAAATTTATTTAGAAAATGTGTTTGAGGCAATCGCGACCAATCCACCAGATTGCTTTCTCCCCCAAGTCTTTGACCGAGTCCCTACCTTTTAGGAACCCCCGGAATAGATGGAACTCCGTTCCAATATCCCGATGAATTTTTGACCCCTAAATTTCAAATTTTGGTTTAAATGAACTAAATTTACTTAGAAAATGTGTTTGAGGCAATCGCGACCAATCCACCGTATTGCTTTCTCCACCGACTCTTTAAGCGAGTCCCAATATCCTTCTAGCAACCCCCAGAATAGATGGAACTCCGTTCCAAGATCCTGATGATTTTTTGACCTCTAAATCTGAAATTTTGGTTTAAATGAACTAAATTTACTTAGAAAATGTGTTTGAGGCAGTCGCTACCAATCCACCAGATGGCTTTCTCCACCATCTCTTTGAGCGAGTCCATATATCCTTCTAGCAACCCCCAGAATAGATGGAACTTCGTTTCAATATCCCGATGAATTTTTGACCCCCAAATCTAAAACTTTGGTTTAAATGAACTAAATTTACTTTGAGAATGTGTTTGAAGCAATCGCGACCAGTCCACTGTATTGCTTTCTCCACCAACTCTATGAGCGAGTCCTAATATCCTTCTAGCAACCCCAGAATAGATGGAACTCCGTTCCAATATTCTGATGAATTTTTGACCCCTCAATCTCAAATTTTGGTTTAAATGAACTAAATTTACTTAGAAAATGTGTTTGAGGCAATCGCGACCAATCCACCGGATTGCTTTCTCCACCAAGTCTTTGGGCGAGTCTCAATATCCTTCTACGAACCCCCGGAATAGATGGAACTCCGTTCCAATATCCCGGTAAATTTTTGACCTATAAATCTAAATATTTGGTTTAAATGAACTAAATATACTTAGAAAAAGTGTTTGAGGCAATCGCGACCAATCCACCGGATTGCTTTGTCCACCAACTCCTTTAGCAAGCCCAATATCCTTCAAACAACCCCCCAGAATAGATGGAACTCCGTTCCAAATCCCAATGAATTTTTGAACCCTAAATGTCAAATTTTGTTTTAATTGAACTAAATTTACTTAGAAAATGTGTTTGAGGCAATCGCGACCAATCCACCAGATTGCTTTCTCCCCCAAGTCTTTGACCGAGTCCCAATATCCTTTTAGGAACCCCCGGAATAGATGGAACTCCGTTCCAATATCCCGATGAATTTTTGACCCCTAAATTTCAAATTTTGGTTTAAATGAACTAAATTTACTTAGAAAATGTATTTGAGGCAATCGCGACCAATCCACCGTATTGCTTTCTCCACCTACTCTTTAAGCGAGTCCCAATATCCTTCTAGGAACCCCGGAATAGATGGAACTCCATTCCAGTATCCCGGTGAATTTTTGACCCCCAAATCTAAATTTTGGTTTAAATGAACTAAATATACTTAGAAAAAGTGTTTGAGGCAATCGCGACCAATCCACCGGATTGCTTTCTCCACCAAGTCTTTGAGCGAGTCTCAATATCCTTCTAGGAACCCCCGGAATAGATGGAACTCCGTTCCAATATCCCGGTGAATTTTTGACCTATAAATCTAAATATTTGGTTTAAATGAACTAAATATACTTAGAAAAAGTGTTTGAGGCAATCGCGACCAATCCACCGATTGCTTTGTCCACCAACTCCTTTAGCAAGCCCAATATCCTTCAAACAACCCCCCAGAATAGATGGAACTCCGTTCCAAATCCCAATGAATTTTTGAACCCTAAATGTCAAATTTTGTTTTAATTGAACTAAATTTACTTAGAAAATGTGTTTGAGGCAATCGCGACCAATCCACCGTATTGCTTTCTCCACCTACTCTTTAAGCGAGTCCCAATATCCTTCTAGGAACCCCGGAATAGATGGAACTCCATTCCAGTATCCCGGTGAATTCTTGACCCCCAAATCTAAATTTTGGTTTAAATGAACTAAATATACTTAGAAAAAGTGTTTGAGGCAATCGCGACCAATCCACCGGATTGCTTTGTCCACCAACTCCTTTAGCGAGCCCCTATATCCTTCAAACAACCCCCCAGAATAGATTGAACTCCGTTCCAAATCCCGATGAATTTTTGAACCCTAAATGTCAAATATTGTTTTAAATGAACTAAATTTATTTAGAAAATGTGTTTGAGGCAATCGCGACCAATCCACCAGATTGCTTTCTCCCCCAAGTCTTTGACCGAGTCCCAATATCCTTTTAGGAACCCCCGGAATAGATGAACTCCGTTCCAATATCCCGATGAATTTTTGACCCCTAATTTTCAAATTTTGGTTTAAATGAACTAAATTTACTTAGAAAATGTGTTTGAGGCAATCGCGACCAATCCACCGTATTGCTTTCTCCACCTACTCTTTAAGCGAGTCCCAATATCCTTCTAGCAACCCCCAGAATAGATGGAACTCCGTTCCAAGATCCTGATGATTTTTTGACCTCTAAATCTCAAATTTTGGTTTAAATGAACTAAATTTACTTAGAAAATGTGTTTGAGGCAGTCGCTACCAATCCACCAGATGGCTTTCTCCACCATCTCTTTGAGCGAGTCCATATATCCTTCTAGCAACCCCCAGAATAGATGGAACTTCGTTTCAATATCCCGATGAATTTTTGACCCCCAAATCTAAAACTTTGGTTTAAATGAACTAAATTTACATTGAGAATGTGTTTGAAGCAATCGCGACCAATCCACCGTATTGCTTTCTCCACCAACTCTATGAGCGAGTCCTAATATCCTTCTAGCAACCCCCAGAATAGATAGAACTCCGTTCCAATATTCCGATGAATTTTTGACTCCCCAATCTCAAATTTTGGCTTAAATGAACTAAATTTACTTAGAAAATGTGTTTGAGGCAATCGCGACCAATCCACCGGATTGCTTTCTCCACCAAGTCTTTGAGCGAGTCTCAATATCCTTCTAGGAACCCCCGGAATAGATGGAACTCCGTTCTAATATCCCGGTGAATTTTTGACCTATAAATCTAAATATTTGGTTTAAATGAACTAAATATACTTAGAAAAAGTGTTTGAGGCAATCGCGACCAATCCACCGCATTGCTTTGTCCACCAACTCCTTTAGCAAGCCCCAATATCCTTCAAACAACTCCCCAGAATAGATGGAACTCCGTTCCAAATCCTGATGAATTTTTGAACCCTAAATGTCAAATTTTGTTTTAATTGAACAAAATTTACTTAGAAAATGTGTTTGAGGCAATCGCGACCAATCCACCAGATTGCTTTCTCCACCAACTCTTTGAGCGAGTCCCAATATCGTTCAACGAACCCCCGGAATAGATGGAACTCCGTTCCAATATCCCGGTGAATTTTTGATCCCCAAATCTAAATTTTGGTTTAAAGGATCTAAATATACTTAGAAAAAGTGTTTGAGGGAATCGCAACCAAACCACCGGATTACTTTCTCTACCAACTCCTTGACCGAGGCCCAATATCCTTCAAGCAACCCCCAGAATAGATGGAACTCCGTTTCAATATCCCGATGAATTTTTGACCATCAAATCTAAAATTTTGGTTTAAATGAACTAAATTTACTTAGAAAATGTGTTAGAGGGAATCGCAACCAATCCACCGTATTGCTTTCTCCACCAACTCTTTAAGCGAGTCCTAATATCCTTCTAGCAACCCCCCGAATAGATGGAACTCCGTTCTAATATCCCGATTAATTTTTGACCCCTCAATCTCAAATTTTGGTTTAAATGAACTAAATTACTTAGAAAATGTGATTAAGGCAATCGCGACCAATCCACCGGATTGCTTTCTCCCCCAAGTCTTTGACCGAGTCCCAATACCCTTTTAGGAACCCCCGGAATAGATGGAACTCCGTTCCAATATCCCGATGAATTTTTGACCCCTAAATTTCAAATTTTGGTTTAAATGAACTAAATTAACTTAGAAAATGTGTTTGAGGCAATCGCTACCAATCTACCAGATTGCTTTCTCCATCAACTCTTTGAGCGAGTCCCAATATCCTTTTAGGAACCCCCAGAATAGATGGAACTCCGTTTCAATATTCCGATGAATTTTTGACCCCCAAATCTCAAATTTTGGTTTAAATGAACTAAATTTACTTAAAAAATGTGTTTGAGGCAATCGCGACCAATCCACCGGATTGCTTCGTCCACCAACTCCTTTAGCGAGCCCCAATATCCTTCAAACAACCCCCCAGAATAGATGGAACTCCGTTCCAATCCCGATGAATTTTTGAACCCTAAATGTCAAATTTTGTTTTAAATGAACTAAATTTATTTAGAAAATGTGTTTGAGGCAATCGCGACCAATCCACCAGATTGCTTTCTCCACAAACTCTTTGAGCGAGTCCCAATTTCCTTCTTGCAACCCCCCAGAATAGATAGAACTCCGTTCCAATATCCCGGTGAATTTTTGACCCCCAAATCTAAATTTTGGTTTAAATGAACTAAATATACTTAGAAAAAGTGTTTGAGGCAATCGCGACCAATCCACCGGATTGCTTTCTCTACCAACTCCTTGAGCGAGTCCCAATATCCTTCAAGCAACCCCCAGAATAGATGGAACTCCGTTTCAATATCCCGATGAATTTTTGACCCCCAAATCTAAAATTTTGGTTTAAATGAACTAAATTTACTTAGAAAATGTGTTTGAGGCAATCGCGACCAATCCACCATATTGCTTTCTCCACCAATTCTTTGAGCGAATCCTAATATCCTTCTAGCAACCCCCAGAATAGATGGAACTCCGTTCCAATTTCCCGATGAATTTTTGACCCCTCAATCTCAAATTTTGGTTTAAATGAACTAAATTTACTTAGAAAATGTGTTTGAGGCAATCGCTACCAATCCACCAGATGGCTTTCTCCACCAACTCTTTCAGCGAGTCCCAATATCCTTCTAGCAACCCCCAGAATAGATGGAACTCCGTTTCAATATCCCGATGAATTTTTGACCCCCAAATCAAAAATTTTGGTTTAAATGAACTAAATTTACTTAGAAAATGTGTTTGAAGCAATCGCGACCAATCCACCAGATTGCTTTCTCCCCCAAGTCTTTGACCGAGTCCCAATATCCTTTTAGGAACCCCCGGAATAGATGGAACTCCGTTCCAATATCCCGATGAATTTTTGTCCCCTAAATTTCAAATTTTGGTTTAAATGAACTAAATTTACTTAGAAAATGTGTTTGAGGCAATCGTGACCAATCCACCGTATTGCTTTCTCCACCTACTCTTTAAGAGAGTCCCAATATCCTTCAAGCAACCCCCAAAATAGATGGAACTCCGTTCCAAGATCCTGATGAATTTTTGACCTCTAAATCTCAAATTTTGGTTTAAATGAACTAAATTTAATTAGAAAATGTGTTTGAGGCAGTCGCTACCTATCCACCAGATGGCTTTCTCCACCATCTCTTTGAGCGATTCCCAATATCCTTCTAGCAACCCCCAGAATAGATGGAACTCCGTTTCAATATCCCGATGAATTTTTGACCCCCAAATCTAAAACTTTGGTTTAAATGAACTAAATTTACTTTGAGAATGTGTTTGAAGCAATCGCGACCAATCCACCGTATTGCTTTCTCCACCAACTCTATGAGCGAGTCCTAATATCCTTCTAGCAACCCCCAGAATAGATGGATCTCCGTTCCAATATTCCGATGAATTTTTGACCCCTCAATATCAAATTTTGGTTTAAATGAACTAAATTTACATAGAAAATGTGTTTGAGGCAATCGCGACCAATCCACCGGATTGCTTTCTCCACCAAGTCTTTGAGCGAGTCTCAATATCCTTCAACGAACCCCCGGAATAGATGGAACTCCGTTCCAATATCCCGGTGAATTTTTGATCCCCAAATCTAAATTTTGGTTTAAATGATCTAAATATACTAAGAAAAAGTGTTTGAGGAAATCGCGACCAATCCACCGGATTACTTTCTCTACCAACTCCTTGAGCGAGTCCCAATATCCTTCAAGCAACCCCCAAAATAGATGGAACTCCGTTTCAATATCCCGATGAATTTTTGACCATCAAATCTAAAATTTTGGTTTAAATGAATTAAATTTACTTAGAAAATGTGTTTGAGGGAATCGCGACCAATCCACCGTATTGCTTTCTCCACCAACTCTTTGAGCGAGTCCTAATATCCTTCTAGCAACCCCCCGAATAGATGGAACTCCGTTCCAATATTCCGATTAAATTTTGACCCCTCAATCTCAAATTTTGGTTTAAATGAACTAAATTTACTTAAAAAATGTGTTTGAGGCAATCGCGACCAATCCACCGGATTGCTTTCTCCACCAACTCTTTGAGCGAGTCCCAATTTCCTTCTTGCAACCCCCCAGAATAGATGGAACTCCATTCCAATATCCCGATGAATTTTTGACCACTAAATCTCAAATTTTGGTTTAAATGAACTAAATTTACTTAGGAAATGTGTTTGAGGCAATCGCGACCTATCCACCATATTGCTTTCTCCACCAACTCTTTGAGCGAGTCCCAATATCCTTCTAGGAACCCCGGAATAGATGGAACTCCATTCCAATATCCGGTGAATTTTTGACGCATAAATCTAAATATTTGGTTTAAATGAACTAAATATACTTAGAAAAAGTGTTTGAGGCAATCGCGACCAATCCACCGGATTGCTTTGTCCACCAACTCCTTTAGCGAGCCCCAATATCCTTCAAACAACCCCCCATAATAGATGGAACTCTGTTCCAAATCCCGATGAATTTTTGAACCCTAAATGTCAAATTTTGCTTTAAATGAACTAAATTTATTTAGAAAATGTGTTTGAGGCAATCGCGACCAATCCACCAGATTGCTTTCTCCACCAACTCTTTGAGCGAGTCCCAATATCCTTTAAGGAACCCCCGGAATAGATGGAACTCCGTTCCAATATCCCGGTGAATTTTTGACCCCCAAATCTAAATTTTGGTTTAAATGAACTAAATATATTTAGAAAAAGTGTTTGAGGCAATCGCGACCAATCCACCATATTGCTTTCTCCACCAACTCTTTGAGCGAATCCTAATATCCTTCTAGCAACCCCCAGAATAGATGGAACTCCGTTCCAATATTCCGATGAATTTTTGACCCCTCAATCTCAAATTTTGGTTTAAATGAACTAAATTTACTTAGAAAATGTGTTTGAGGCAATCGCGACCAATCCACCGGAATGCTTTCTCCACCAAGTCTTTTAGCGAGTCTCAATATCCTTCTAGGAACCCCCGGAATAGATGGAACTCCGTTCCAATATCCCGGTGAATTTTTGACCTATAAATCTAAATATTTGGTTTTAATGAACTAAATATACTTAGAAAAAGTGTTTGAGGCAATCGCGACCAATCCACCGGATTGCTTTGTCCACCAACTCCTTTAGCAAGCCCCAATATCCTTCAAACAACCCCCCAGAATAGATGGAACTCCGTTCCAAATCCCGATGAATTTTTGAACCCTAAATGTCAAATTTTATTTTAATTGAACTAAATTTACTTAAAAAATGTGTTTGAGGCAATCGCGACCAATCCACCAGATTGCTTTCTCCCCCAAGTCTTTGACCGAGTCCCAATATCCTTTTAGGAACCCCCGGAATAGATGGAACTCCGTTCCAATATCCCGATGAGTTTTTGACCCCTAAATTTCAAATTTTGGTTTAAATGAACTAAATTCACTTAGAAAATGTGTTTGAGGCAATCGCGACCAATCCACCGTATTGCTTTCTCCACCTACTCTTTAAGCGAGTCCCAATATCCTTCTAGCAACCCCCAGAATAGATGGAACTCCGTTCCAAGATCCTGATGAATTTTTGACCTCTAAATCTCAAATTTTGGTTTAAATGAACTAAATTTACTTAGAAAATGTGTTTGAGGCAGTCGCTACCAATCCACCTGATGGCTTTCTCCACCATCTCTTTGAGCGAGTCCCAATATCCTTCTAGCAACCCCCAGAATAGGTGGAACTCCGTTCCAATATTCCGATGAAATTTTGACCCCTCAATCTCAAATTTTGGTTTAAATGAACTAAATTTACTTAGAAAATGTGTTTGAGGCAATCGCGACCAATCCACCGGATTGCTTTCTCCACCAAGTCTTTTAGCGAGTCTCAAAATCCTTCTAGGAACCCCCGGAATAGATGGAACTCCGTTCCAATATCCCGGTGAATTTTTGACCTATAAATCTAAATATTTGGTTTAAATGAACTAAATATACTTAGAAAAAGTGTTTGAGGCAATCGCGACCAATCCACCGGATTACTTTCTCTACCAACTCCTTGAGCGAGTCCCGATGTCCTTCAAGCAACCCCCAGAATAGATGGAACTCCGTTTCAATATCCCGATGAATTTTTGACCCCCAAATCTAAATTTACTTGGGAAATGTGTTTGAGGCAATCGCGACCCATCCAACGTATTGTTTTCTCCACCTACTCTTTAAGCGAGTCCCAATATCCTTCTAGCAACCCCCAGAATAGATGGAACTCCGTTCCAAGATCCTGATGAATTTTTGACCTCTAAATCTCAAATTTTGGTTTAAATGAACTAAATTTACTTAGAAAAAGTGTTTGAGGCAATTGCGACCAATCCACCGGATTGCTTTGTCCACCAACTCCTTTAGCGAGCCCCAATATCCTTCAAACAACCCCCCAGAATAGATGGAACTCCGTTCAAATCCCGATGAATTTTTGAACCCTAAATGTCAAATTTTGTTTTAAATGAACTAAATTTATTTAGAAAATGTGTTTGAGCAATCGCGACCAATCCACCAGATTGCTTTCTCCCCCAAGTCTTTGACCGAGTCCCAATATCCTTTTAGGAACCCCCGGAATAGATGGACTCCGTTCCAATATCCCGATGAATTTTTGACCCCTAAATTTCAAATTTTGGTTTAAATGAACTAAATTGACTTAGAAAATGTGTTTGAGGCAATCGCGACCAATCCACCGTATTGCTTTCTCCACCTACTCTTTAAGCGAGTCCCAATATCCTTCTAGCAACCCCCAGAATAGATGGAACTCCGTTCCAAGATCCTGATGAATTTTTGACCTCTAAATCTCAAATTTTGGTTTAAATGAACTAAATTTACTTAGAAAATGTGTTTGAGGCAATCGCTACCAATCTACCAGATTGCTTTCTCCATCAAGTCTTTGACCGAGTCCCAATATCCTTTTAGGAACCCCCGGAATAGATGGAACTCCGTTCCAATATCCCGATGAATTTTTGACCCCTAAATTTCAAATTTTGGTTTAAATGAACTAAATTTACTTAGAAAATGTGTTTGAGGCAATCGCGACCAATCCACCGTATTGCTTTCTCCACCTACTCTTTAAGCGAGTCCCAATATCCTTCTAGCAACCCCCAGAATAGATGGAACTCCGTTCCAAGATCCTGATGAATTTTTGACCTCTAAATCTCAAATTTTGGTTTAAATGAACTAAATTTACTTAGAAAATGTGTTTGAGGCAGTCGCTACCAATCCACCAGATGGCTTTCTCCACCATCTCTTTGAGCGAGTCCCAATCTCCTTCTAGCAACCCCCAGAATAGGTGGAACTCCGTTCCAATATTCCGATGAAATTTTGACCCCTCAATCTCAAATTTTGGTTTAAATGAACAAAATTTACTTAGAAAATGTGTTTGAGGCAATCGCTACCAATCCACTAGATTGCTTTCTCTACCAACTCTTTGAGCGAGTCCCAATATCCTTCTATGAACCCCCGGAATAGATGGAAATCCGTTCCAATATCCCGGTGAATTTTTGACCATTAAATCTCAAATCTTGGTTTAAATGAACTAAATTTACTTAGAAAATTTGTTTGAGGCAATCGCGACCAATCCACCAGATTGCTTTCTCCACCAACTCTTTGAGCGAGTCCCAATATCCTTCTATGAACCCCCGGAATAAATGGAACTCCGTTCCAATATCCCGGTGAATTTTTGACAATTAAATCTCAAATCTTGGTTTAAATGAACTAAATTTGCTTAGAAAATGTGTTTGAAGTAATCGCGACCAATCCACCGTATTGCTTTCTCCACCAACTCTTTGATCGAGTCCCAATATCCTTCTATGAACCCCCGAAATAGATGAAACTCCGTTCCAATATACCGATGAATTTTTGACCCCTAAATCTCAAATTTTTTGTTTAAATGAACTAAATTTACTTAGAAAATGTGTTTGAGGCAATCGCTACCAATCCACTAGATTGCTTTCTCCACCAACTCTTTGAGCGAGTCCCAATATCCTTCTATGAACCCCCGGAATAGATGGAACTCCGTTCCAATATTCCGATGAAATTTTGACCCCTCAATCTCAAATTTTGGTTTAAATGAACTAAATTTACTTAGAAAATGTGTTTGAGGCAATCGCGACCAATCCACCGGATTGCTTTCTCCACCAAGTCTTTGAGCGAGTCTCAAAATCCTTCTGGGAACCCCCGGAATAGATGGAACTCCGTTCCAATATCCCGGTGAATTTTTGACCTACCAATCTAAATATTTGGTTTAAATGAACTAAATATACTTAGAAAAAGTGTTTGAAGCAATCGCGACCAATCCACCGGATTACTTTCTCTACCAACTCCTTGAGCGAGTCCCAATGTCCTTCAAGCAACCCCCAGAATAGATGGAACTCCGTTTCAATATCCCGATGAATTTTTGACCCCCAAATCTAAATTTACTTGGGAAATGTGTTTGAGGCAATCGCGACCCATCCAACGTATTGCTTTCTCCACCTACTCTTTAAGCGAGTCCCAATATCCTTCTAGCAACCCCCAGAATAGATGGAACTCCGTTCCAAGATCCTGATGAATTTTTGACCTCTAAATCTCAAATTTTGGTTTAAATGAACTAAATTTACTTAGAAAATGTGTTTGAGGCAGTCGCGACCAATCCACCAGATGGCTTTCTCCACCATCTCTTTGAGCGAGTCCCAATATCCTTCTAGCAACCCCCAGAATAGGTGGAACTCCGTTCCAATATTCCGATGAAATTTTGACCCCTCAATCTCAAATTTTGGTTTAAATGAACAAAATTTACTTAGAAAATGTGTTTGAGGCAATCGCGACCAATCCACCAGATTGCTTTCTCCCCGAAGTCTTTGACCGAGTCCCAATATCCTTTTAGGAACCCCCGGAATAGATGGACTCCGTTCCAATATCCCGATGAATTTTTGACCCCTAAATTTCAAATTTTGGTTTAAATGAACTAAATTGACTTAGAAAATGTGTTTGAGGCAATCGCGACCAATCCACCGTATTGCTTTCTCCACCTACTCTTTAAGCGAGTCCCAATATCCTTCTAGCAACCCCCAGAATAGATGGAACTCCGTTCCAAGATCCTGATGAATTTTTGACCTCTAAATCTCAAATTTTGGTTTAAATGAACTAAATTTACTTAGAAAATGTGTTTCAGGCAATCGCTACCAATCTACCAGATTGCTTTCTCCATCAAGTCTTTGACCGAGTCCCAATATCCTTTTAGGAACCCCCGGAATAGATGGAACTCCGTTCCAATATCCCGATGAATTTTTGACCCCTAAATTTCAAATTTTGGTTTAAATGAACTAAATTTACTTAGAAAATGTGTTTGAGGCAATCGCGACCAATCCACCGTATTGCTTTCTCCACCTACTCTTTAAGCGAGTCCCAATATCCTTCTAGCAACCCCCAGAATAGATGGAACTCCGTTCCAAGATCCTGATGAATTTTTGACCTCTAAATCTCAAATTTTGGTTTAAATGAACTAAATTTACTTAGAAAATGTGTTTGAGGCAGTCGCTACCAATCCACCAGATGGCTTTCTCCACCATCTCTTTGAGCGAGTCCCAATATCCTTCTAGCAACCCCCAGAATAGGTGGAACTCCGTTCCAATATTCCGATGAAATTTTGACCCCTCAATCTCAAATTTTGGTTTAAATGAACTAAATTTACTTAGAAAATGTGTTTGAGGCAATCGCGACCAATCCACCGGATTGCTTTCTCCACCAAGTCTTTGAGCGAGTCTCAAAATCCTTCTGGGAACCCCTGGAATAGATGGAACTCCGTTCCAATATCCCGGTGAATTTTTGACCTACCAATCTAAATATTTGGTTTAAATGAACTAAATATACTTAGAAAAAGTGTTTGAAGCAATCGCGACCAATCCACCGGATTACTTTCTCTACCAACTCCTTGAGCGAGTCCCAATGTCCTTCAAGCAACCCCCAGAATAGATGGAACTCCGTTTCAATATCCCGATGAATTTTTGACCCCCAAATCTAAATTTACTTGGGAAATGTGTTTGAGGCAATCGCGACCCATCCAACGTATTGCTTTCTCCACCTACTCTTTAAGCGAGTCCCAATATCCTTCTAGCAACCCCCAGAATAGATGGAACTCCGTTCCAAGATCCTGATGAATTTTTGACCTCTAAATCTCAAATTTTGGTTTAAATGAACTAAATTTACTTAGAAAATGTGTTTGAGGCAGTCGCGACCAATCCACCAGATGGCTTTCTCCACCATCTCTTTGAGCGAGTCCCAATATCCTTCTAGCAACCCCCAGAATAGGTGGAACTCCGTTCCAATATTCCGATGAAATTTTGACCCCTCAATCTCAAATTTTGGTTTAAATGAACTAAATTTACTTAGAAAATGTGTTTGAGGCAATCGCGACCAATCCACCGGATTGCTTTCTCCACCAAGTCTTTGAGCGAGTCTCAAAATCCTTCTGGGAACCCCCGGAATAGATGGAACTCCGTTCCAATATCCCGGTGAATTTTTGACCTACCAATCTAAATATTTGGTTTAAATGAACTAAATATACTTAGAAAAAGTGTTTGAAGCAATCGCGACCAATCCACCGGATTACTTTCTCTACCAACTCCTTGAGCGAGTCCCAATGTCCTTCAAGCAACCCCCAGAATAGATGGAACTCCGTTTCAATATCCCGATGAATTTTTGACCCCCAAATCTAAATTTACTTAGGAAATGTGTTTGAGGCAATCGCGACCCATCCAACGTATTGCTTTCTCCACCTACTCTTTAAGCGAGTCCCAATATCCTTCTAGCAACCCCCAGAATAGATGGAACTCCGTTCCAAGATCCTGATGAATTTTTGACCTCTAAATCTCAAATTTTGGTTTAAATGAACTAAATTTACTTAGAAAAAGTGTTTGAGGCAATTGCGACCAATCCACCGGATTGCTTTGTCCACCAACTCCTTTAGCGAGCCCCAATATCCTTCAAACAACCCCCCAGAATAGATGGAACTCCGTTCAAATCCCGATGAATTTTTGAACCCTAAATGTCAAATTTTGTTTTAAATGAACTAAATTTATTTAGAAAATGTGTTTGAGCAATCGCGACCAATCCACCAGATTGCTTTCTCCCCCAAGTCTTTGACCGAGTCCCAATATCCTTTTAGGAACCCCCGGAATAGATGGACTCCGTTCCAATATCCCGATGAATTTTTGACCCCTAAATTTCAAATTTTGGTTTAAATGAACTAAATTGACTTAGAAAATGTGTTTGAGGCAATCGCGACCAATCCACCGTATTGCTTTCTCCACCTACTCTTTAAGCGAGTCCCAATATCCTTCTAGCAACCCCCAGAATAGATGGAACTCCGTTCCAAGATCCTGATGAATTTTTGACCTCTAAATCTCAAATTTTGGTTTAAATGAACTAAATTTACTTAGAAAATGTGTTTGAGGCAATCGCTACCAATCTACCAGATTGCTTTCTCCATCAAGTCTTTGACCGAGTCCCAATATCCTTTTAGGAACCCCCGGAATAGATGGAACTCCGTTCCAATATCCCGATGAATTTTTGACCCCTAAATTTCAAATTTTGGTTTAAATGAACTAAATTTACTTAGAAAATGTGTTTGAGGCAATCGCGACCAATCAACCGTATTGCTTTCTCCACCTACTCTTTAAGCGAGTCCCAATATCCTTCTAGCAACCCCCAGAATAGATGGAACTCCGTTCCAAGATCCTGATGAATTTTTGACCTCTAAATCTCAAATTTTGGTTTAAATGAACTAAATTTACTTAGAAAATGTGTTTGAGGCAGTCGCTACCAATCCACCAGATGGCTTTCTCCACCATCTCTTTGAGCGAGTCCCAATCTCCTTCTAGCAACCCCCAGAATAGGTGGAACTCCGTTCCAATATTCCGATGAAATTTTGACCCCTCAATCTCAAATTTTGGTTTAAATGAACAAAATTTACTTAGAAAATGTGTTTGAGGCAATCGCGACCAATCCACCAGATTGCTTTCTCCCCGAAGTCTTTGACCGAGTCCCAATATCCTTTTAGGAACCCCCGGAATAGATGGACTCCGTTCCAATATCCCGATGAATTTTTGACCCCTAAATTTCAAATTTTGGTTTAAATGAACTAAATTGACTTAGAAAATGTGTTTGAGGCAATCGCGACCAATCCACCGTATTGCTTTCTCCACCTACTCTTTAAGCGAGTCCCAATATCCTTCTAGCAACCCCTAGAATAGATGGAACTCCGTTCCAAGATCCTGATGAATTTTTGACCTCTAAATCTCAAATTTTGGTTTAAATGAACTAAATTTACTTAGAAAATGTGTTTCAGGCAATCGCTACCAATCTACCAGATTGCTTTCTCCATCAAGTCTTTGACCGAGTCCCAATATCCTTTTAGGAACCCCCGGAATAGATGGAACTCCGTTCCAATATCCCGATGAATTTTTGACCCCTAAATTTCAAATTTTGGTTTAAATGAACTAAATTTACTTAGAAAATGTGTTTGAGGCAATCGCGACCAATCCACCGTATTGCTTTCTCCACCTACTCTTTAAGCGAGTCCCAATATCCTTCTAGCAACCCCCAGAATAGATGGAACTCCGTTCCAAGATCCTGATGAATTTTTGACCTCTAAATCTCAAATTTTGGTTTAAATGAACTAAATTTACTTAGAAAATGTGTTTGAGGCAGTCGCTACCAATCCACCAGATGGCTTTCTCCACCATCTCTTTGAGCGAGTCCCAATATCCTTCTAGCAACCCCCAGAATAGGTGGAACTCCGTTCCAATATTCCGATGAAATTTTGACCCCTCAATCTCTAATTTTGGTTTAAATGAACTAAATTTACTTAGAAAATGTGTTTGAGGCAATCGCGACCAATCCACCGGATTGCTTTCTCCACCAAGTCTTTGAGCGAGTCTCAAAATCCTTCTGGGAACCCCCGGAATAGATGGAACTCCGTTCCAATATCCCGGTGAATTTTTGACCTACCAATCTAAATATTTGGTTTAAATGAACTAAATATACTTAGAAAAAGTGTTTGAAGCAATCGCGACCAATCCACCGGATTACTTTCTCTACCAACTCCTTGAGCGAGTCCCAATGTCCTTCAAGCAACCCCCAGAATAGATGGAACTCCGTTTCAATATCCCGATGAATTTTTGACCCCCAAATCTAAATTTACTTGGGAAATGTGTTTGAGGCAATCGCGACCCATCCAACGTATTGCTTTCTCCACCTACTCTTTAAGCGAGTCCCAATATCCTTCTAGCAACCCCCAGAATAGATGGAACTCCGTTCCAAGATCCTGATGAATTTTTGACCTCTAAATCTCAAATTTTGGTTTAAATGAACTAAATTTACTTAGAAAATGTGTTTGAGGCAGTCGCGACCAATCCACCAGATGGCTTTCTCCACCATCTCTTTGAGCGAGTCCCAATATCCTTCTAGCAACCCCCAGAATAGGTGGAACTCCGTTCCAATATTCCGATGAAATTTTGACCCCTCAATCTCAAATTTTGGTTTAAATGAACTAAATTTACTTAGAAAATGTGTTTGAGGCAATCGCGACCAATCCACCGGATTGCTTTCTCCACCAAGTCTTTGAGCGAGTCTCAAAATCCTTCTGGGAACCCCCGGAATAGATGGAACTCCGTTCCAATATCCCGGTGAATTTTTGACCTACCAATGTAAATATTTGGTTTAAATGAACTAAATATACTTAGAAAAAGTGTTTGAAGCAATCGCGACCAATCCACCGGATTACTTTCTCTACCAACTCCTTGAGCGAGTCCCACCAATGTCCTTCAAGCAACCCCCAGAATAGATGGAACTCCGTTTCAATATCCCGATGAATTTTTGACCCCCAAATCTAAATTTACTTAGGAAATGTGTTTGAGGCAATCGCGACCCATCCAACGTATTGCTTTCTCCACCTACTCTTTAAGCGAGTCCCAATATCCTTCTAGCAACCCCCAGAATAGATGGAACTCCGTTCCAAGATCCTGATGAATTTTTGACCTCTAAATCTCAAATTTTGGTTTAAATGAACTAAATTTACTTAGAAAAAGTGTTTGAGGCAATCGCGACCAATCCACCGGATTGCTTTGTCCACCAACTCCTTTAGCGAGCCCCAATATCCTTCAAACAACCCCCCAGAATAGATGGAACTCCGTTCAAATCCCGATGATTTTTTGAACCCTAAATGTCAAATTTTGTTTTAATGAACTAAATTTATTTAGAAAATGTGTTTCAGGCAATCGCGACCAATCAACCAGATTGCTTTCTCCCCCAAGTCTTTGACCGAGTCCCAATATCCTTTTAGGAACCCCCGGAATAGATGGACTCCGTTCCAATATCCACGATGAATTTTTGACCCCTAAATTTCAAATTTTGGTTTAAATGAACTAAATTGACTTAGAAAATGTGTTTGAGGCAATCGCGACCAATCCACCGTATTGCTTTCTCCACCTACTCTTTAAGCGAGTCCCAATTTCCTTCTAGCAACCCCCAGAATAGATGGAACTCCGTTCCAAGATCCTGATGAATTTTTGACCTCTAAATCTCAAATTTTGGTTTAAATGAACTAAATTTACTTAGAAAAAGTGTTTGAGGCAATCGCGACCAATCCACCGTATTGCTTTGTCCACCAACTCCTTTAGCGAGCCCCAATATCCTTCAAACAACCCCCAAGAATAGATGGAACTCCGTTCAAATCCCGATAAATTTTTGAACCCTAAATGTCAAATTTTGTTTTAAATGAACTAAATTTATTTAGAAAATGTGTTTGAGGCAATCGCGACCAATCCACCAGATTGCTTTCTCCCCCAAGTCTTTGACCGAGTCCCAATATCCTTTTAGGAACCCCCGGAATAGATGGACTCCGTTCCAATATCCCGATGAATTTTTGACCCCTAAATTTCAAATTTTGGTTTAAATGAACTAAATTGACTTAGAAAATGTGTTTGAGGCAATCGCGACCAATCCACCGTATTGCTTTTCTCCACCTACTCTTTAAGCGAGTCCCAATATCCTTCTAGCAACCCCCAGAATAGATGGAACTCCGTTCCAAGATCCTGATGAATTTTTGACCTCTAAATCTCAAATTTTGGTTTAAATGAACTAAATTTACTTAGAAATGTGTTTGAGGCAATCGCTACCAATCTACCAGATTGCTTTCTCCATCAAGTCTTTGACCGAAGTCCCAATATCCTTTTAGGAACCCCCGGAATAGATGGAACTCCGTTCCAATATCCCGACGAATTTTTGACCGCTAAATTTCAAATTTTGGTTTAAATGAACTAAATTTACTTAGAAAATGTGTTTGAGGCAATCGCGACCAATCCACCGTATTGCTTTCTCCACCTACTCTTTAAGCGAGTCCCAATATCCTTCTAGCAACCCCCAGAATAGATGGA
>JAYMFD010001551.1:0-53373 GCA_035771175.1 Paratinospora sagittata | reverse complement strand
GCGACCAATCCTCCATATTGCTTTCTCCCCCCAACTCTTTGAGCGAGTCTCAATATCCTTCTAGGAACTCCATGAATAGATGGAACTCCGTTTCAATATCCCGGTGAGTTTTTGACCCCAAATCTCAAATTTTGGTTTAAATGAACTAAATTTACTTAGAAAATGCATTTGAGGCAATCGCGACCAATCCACCGGATTGCTTTCCTCGCCCAACTCTTTGAGTAAGTCCCAATATCCTTCTAGGAACCCCCGAAATAGATGGAACTCCGTTCCAATATCACGATGAATCTTTGACTATCCGGTGAATTTTTGAGCCCCAAATCTCGAATTTTGGTTCAAATGAACTAAATTCACTTAGAACATGAGTTTGAGGCAATCGCGACCAATCCACTGTATTGCTTTCTCGCCCACCTCTTTCAGCGAGTCCCTATATCCTTTTAGGAACCCCCAGAATAGATGGAACTCCGTTCCGATATCCCGGTTAATTTTTGACCCCCAAATCTCAAAATTTGGTTCATATGAACTAAATTAACTTAGAAAATGCCTTTGAGGCAATCGCGACCAATCCACCGGATTGCTTTCTCGCCCAACTCTTTGAGTGAAATTCTAATATCTCTCTAAGAACCCCCGGAATAGATGGAACTCCGTTCCAATATCCCGGTGTATTTTTGACCCCTAAATCTCAAATTTTGGTTTAAATGAACTAAATTCACTTAGAAAATGCGTTTAAGGCAATCGCGACCAATCCATCGGAGGATTGCTTTCTCCCCCAACTTTTTGAGCGAGTCTTAATATCCTTCTAGGAACCCCCGAATAGATGGACCTCCGTTTCAACATCCCGATGAGTTTTTTCACCCCCAAATCTCAAATTTTTGTTTTAAATGAACTAAATTTACTTCGAAAATGCATTTGAGGCAATCGCGACCAATCCATCGGATTGGTTTTTCACCCAACTCTTTGAGCGAGTCCCAACATCCTTCTAGGAACCCCCGGAATAGATGGAACTCCGTTCGAATATCCGGTGAATTTTTTACCCCCAAATCTCAAATTTTTGTTTAAATGAACTAAATTCACTTAGAAAATCCATTTGAGGCAATCTCGACCAATCCATCGGATTGCTTTCTCGCATTGCTCTTTGAGCGAGTCCCAATATCCTTCTAAGAACCCCTGGAATAGATGGAACTCCGTTCCAATATCCCAGTGAATTTTTGACCTCCAAATCTCAAATTTTGGTTTAAATGAACTAAATGCACTTAGAAAATGCATTTATGGCAATCGCGACCAATCCATCGAATTGCTTTCCTCGCCCAACTCTTTGAGCGAGTCCCAATATCCTTTTAAGAAACCTCGGAATAGATGGAACTCCGTTCCAATGTCCCGGTAAATTTTTGACCCCCAAACCTCAAATTTTGGTTTAAATGAACTAAATTCACTTAGAAAATGCGTTAAAGGCAATCGCGACCAATCCACCGGATTTCTTTCTTCCCCAACTTTTTGAGCGAGTCTTAATATCGTTCTAGGAACCCCCGGAATATATGGACCTCCGTTTCAACATCCCGATGAGTTTTTTACCCCCAAATCTCAAATTTTGGTTTAAATGAACTAAACTCACTAAGAAAATGCGTTTAAGGCAATCGCGACCAATCCACTGGATTGCTTTCTCGCCCAACTCTTTGAGTGAGTCCCAATATCCTTCTAAGAAACCTCGTAATAGATGGAACTCCGTTCCAATATCCCGGTGAATTTTTGACCCCCAAATCTCAAATTTTGGTTTAAAATGAACTAAATTCACTAAGAAAATGCGTTTAAGGCAATCGCGACCAATCCACCGGATTTCTTTCTTCCTCAACTTTTTGAGCGAGTCTTAATATCGTTCTAGGAACCCCCGGAATATATGGACCTCCGTTTCAACATCCCGATGAGTTTTTGCCCCCCAAATCTCAAATTTTGGTTTAAATGAACTAAATTCAATAAAAAAATGCGTTTAAGGCAATCGCAACCAATCCACTGGATTGCTTTCTCGCCCAACTCTTTGAGTGAGTCCCAATATCATTCTAAGAAGCCTCGGAATAGATGGAACTCCGTTCCAATATCCCGGTGAATTTTTGACCCCCAAATCTCAAATTTTGGTTTAAATGAACTAAATTCACTTAGAAAATGCGTTTAAGGCAATCGCGACCAATCCACTGGATTGTTTTCTCGCCCAACTCTTTAAGTGAGTCCCAATATCCTTCTCGGAACCCCCAGAATAGATGGAACTCTGTTTCAATATCCTGGTGAATTTTTGACCCCAAATCTCAAATTTTGGTTTAAATGAACTAAATTCACTTAGAAAATGCATTTGAGGCAATCCCGACCAATCCACCGATTGCTTTCTCGCCCAACACTTTGAGTAAGTCCCAATATCCTTCTACGAACCCCCGAAATAGATGGAACTCCGTTCCAATATCCCGATGAATCTTTGACTATCCCGGTGAATTTTTGACCTCCAAATCTCAAATTTTGGTTTAAATGAACTAAATTTACTTCGAACATGAGTTTGAGGCAATCGCGACCAATCCACCGTATTGCTTTCTCGTCCAACTCTTTGAGTGTGTCCAATATCCTTCTAGGAAGCCCAGAAATAGGTGGAAGTTCTTTGCAATATCCCAATGAATTTTTGACCCCCAAATCTCAAATTTTGGTTCAAATGAACTAAATTCACTTAGAAAATGCGTTTGAGGCAATCGCGACCAATCCACCATACTGCTTTCTCCCCCAACTCTTTGAGCGAGTCTCAATATCCTTCTAGGAACTCCCGGAATAGATGGAACTCCGTTTCAATATCCCGGTGAGTTTTTGACCCCAAATAACAAATTTTGGTTTAAATGAACTAAATTCACTTAGAAAATGCATTTGAGGCAATCGCGACCAATCCACCGATTGCTTTCTCGCCCAACACTTTGAGTAAGTCCCAATATCCTTCTACGAACCCCCGAAATAGATGGAACTCCGTTCCAATATCCCGATGAATCTTTGACTATCCCGGTGAATTTTTGACCTCCAAATCTCAAATTTTGGTTTAAATGAACTAAATTTACTTCGAACATGAGTTTGAGGCAATCGCGACCAATCCACCGTATTGCTTTCTCGTCCAACTCTTTGAGTGTGTCCAATATCCTTCTAGGAAGCCCAGAAATAGGTGGAAGTTCTTTGCACTATCCCAATGAATTTTTGACCCCCAAATCTCAAATTTTGGTTCAAATGAACTAATTTCACTTAGAAAATGCGTTTGAGGCAATCGCGACCAATCCACCATACTGCTTTCTCCCCCAACTCTTTGAGCGAGTCTCAATATCCTTCTAGGAACTCCCGGAATAGATGGAACTCCGTTTCAATATCCCGGTGAGTTTTTGACCCCAAATAACAAATTTTGGTTTAAATGAACTAAATTCACTTAGAAAATGCATTTGAGGCAATCGCGACCAATCCACCGATTGTTTTCCTCGCCCAACTCTTTGAGTAAGTCCAATATCCTTCTAGGAACCCCCGAAATAGATGGAACTCCTTCCAATATCCCGATGAATCTTTGACTATCCCGGTGAATTTTTGACCTGCAAATCTCAAATTTTGGTTCAAATGAACAAAATTCACTTCGAACATGAGTTTGAGGCAATCGCGACCAATCCACCATATTGCTTTCTCGTCCAACTCTTTGAGTGTGTCCAATATCCTTCTAGGAACCCCCGAAATAGGTGGAAGTCTGTTCTAATTTCCCAATGAATTTTTGACCCCCAAATCTCAAATTTTGGTTAAAATGAACTAAATTTACTTAGAAAACGCGTTTGAGGCAATCGCGACCAATCCTCCATATTGCTTTCTCCCCCAACTCTTTGAGCGAGTCTCAATATCCTTCTAGGAACTCCATGAATAGATGGAACTCCGTTTCAATATCCCGGTGAGTTTTTGACCCCAAATCTCAAATTTTGGTTTAAATGAACTAAATTTACTTAGAAAATGCATTTGAGGCAATCGCGACCAATCCACCGGATTGCTTTCTCGCCCAACTCTTTGAGTAAGTCCCAATATCCTTCTAGGAACCCCCGAAATAGATGGAACTCCGTTCCAATATCACGATGAATCTTTGACTATCCCGGTGAATTTTTGAGCCCCAAATCTCGAATTTTGGTTCAAATGAACTAAATTCACTTAGAACATGAGTTTGAGGCAATCGCGACCAATCCACTGTATTGCTTTCTCGCCCACCTCTTTCAGCGAGTCCCTATATCCTTTTAGGAACCCCCAGAATAGATGGAACTCCGTTCCAATATCCCGGTTAATTTTTGACCCCCAAATCTCAAATTTTGGTTCATATGAACTAAATTAACTTAGAAAATGCCTTTGAGGCAATCGCGACCAATCCACCGGATTGCTTTCTCGCCCAACTCTTTGAGTGAAATTCTAATATCTCTCTAAGAACCCCCGGAATAGATGGAACTCCGTTCCAATATCCCGGTGTATTTTTGACCCCTAAATCTCAAATTTTGGTTTAAATGAACTAAATTCACTTAGAAAATGCGTTTAAGGCAATCGCGACCAATCCATCGGAGGATTGCTTTCTCCCCCAACTTTTTGAGCGAGTCTTAATATCCTTCTAGGAACCCCCGGAATAGATGGACCTCCGTTTCAACATCCCGATGAGTTTTTTCACCCCCAAATCTCAAATTTTGTTTTAAATGAACTAAATTTACTTCGAAAATGCATTTGAGGCAATCGCGACCAATCCATCGGATTGGTTTTTCACCCAACTCTTTGAGCGAGTCCCAACATCCTTCTAGGAACCCCCCGGAATAGATGGAACTCCGTTCGAATATCCCGGTGAATTTTTTACCCCCAAATCTCAAATTTTTGTTTAAATGAACTAAATTCACTTAGAAAATCCATTTGAGGCAATCTCGACCAATCCATCGGATTGCTTTCTCGCATTGCTCTTTGAGCGAGTCCCAATATCCTTCTAAGAACCCCTGGAATAGATGGAACTCCGTTCCAATATCCCAGTGAATTTTTGACCTCCAAATCTCAAATTTTGGTTTAAATGAACTAAATGCACTTAGAAAATGCATTTATGGCAATCGCGACCAATCCATCGAATTGCTTTCTCGCCCAACTCTTTGAGCGAGTCCCAATATCCTTTTAAGAAACCTCGGAATAGATGGAACTCCGTTCCAATGTCCCGGTAAATTTTTGACCCCCAAACCTCAAATTTTGGTTTAAATGAACTAAATTCACTTAGAAAATGCGTTAAAGGCAATCGCGACCAATCCACCGGATTTCTTTCTTCCCCAACTTTTTGAGCGAGTCTTAATATCGTTCTAGGAACCCCCGGAATATATGGACCTCCGTTTCAACATCCCGATGAGTTTTTTACCCCCAAATCTCAAATTTTGGTTTAAATGAACTAAACTCACTAAGAAAATGCGTTTAAGGCAATCGCGACCAATCCACTGGATTGCTTTCTCGCCCAACTCTTTGAGTGAGTCCCAATATCCTTCTAAGAAACCTCGTAATAGATGGAACTCCGTTCCAATATCCCGGTGAATTTTTGACCCCCAAATCTCAAATTTTGGTTTAAATGAACTAAATTCACTAAGAAAATGCGTTTAAGGCAATCGCGACCAATCCACCGGATTTCTTTCTTCCTCAACTTTTTGAGCGAGTCTTAATATCGTTCTAGGAACCCCCGGAATATATGGACCTCCGTTTCAACATCCCGATGAGTTTTTGCCCCCCAAATCTCAAATTTTGGTTTAAATGAACTAAATTCACTAAAAAAATGCGTTTAAGGCAATCGCAACCAATCCACTGGATTGCTTTCTCGCCCAACTCTTTGAGTGAGTCCCAATATCATTCTAAGAAGCCTCGGAATAGATGGAACTCCGTTCCAATATCCCGGTGAATTTTTGACCCCCAAATCTCAAATTTTGGTTTAAATGAACTAAATTCACTTAGAAAATGCGTTTAAGGCAATCGCGACCAATCCACTGGATTGTTTTCTCGCCCAACTCTTTAAGTGAGTCCCAATATCCTTCTCGGAACCCCCAGAATAGATGGAACTCTGTTTCAATATCCTGGTGAATTTTTGACCCCAAATCTCAAATTTTGGTTTAAATGAACTAAATTTACTTAGAAAATGCATTTGAGGCAATCCCGACCAATCCACCGATTGCTTTCTCGCCCAACACTTTGAGTAAGTCCCAATATCCTTCTACGAACCCCCGAAATAGATGGAACTCCGTTCCAATATCCCGATGAATCTTTGACTATCCCGGTGAATTTTTGACCTCCAAATCTCAAATTTTGGTTTAAATGAACTAAATTTACTTCGAACATGAGTTTGAGGCAATCGCGACCAATCCACCGTATTGCTTTCTCGTCCAACTCTTTGAGTGTGTCCAATATCCTTCTAGGAAGCCCAGAAATAGGTGGAAGTTCTTTGCAATATCCCAATGAATTTTTGACCCCCAAATCTCAAATTTTGGTTCAAATGAACTAAATTCACTTAGAAAATGCGTTTGAGGCAATCGCGACCAATCCACCATACTGCTTTCTCCCCCAACTCTTTGAGCGAGTCTCAATATCCTTCTAGGAACTCCCGGAATAGATGGAACTCCGTTTCAATATCCCGGTGAGTTTTTGACCCCAAATAACAAATTTTGGTTTAAATGAACTAAATTCACTTAGAAAATGCATTTGAGGCAATCGCGACCAATCCACCGATTGTTTTCTCGCCCAACTCTTTGAGTAAGTCCAATATCCTTCTAGGAACCCCCGAAATAGATGGAACTCCGTTCCAATATCCCGATGAATCTTTGACTATCCCGGTGAATTTTTGACCTGCAAATCTCAAATTTTGGTTCAAATGAACAAAATTCACTTCGAACATGAGTTTGAGGCAATCGCGACCAATCCACCATATTGCTTTCTCGTCCAACTCTTTGAGTGTGTCCAATATCCTTCTAGGAACCCCCGAAATAGGTGGAAGTCTGTTCTAATTTCCCAATGAATTTTTGACCCCCAAATCTCAAATTTTGGTTAAAATGAACTAAATTTACTTAGAAAACGCGTTTGAGGCAATCGCGACCAATCCTCCATATTGCTTTCTCTTTGAGCGAGTCTCAATATCCTTCTAGGAACTCCATGAATAGATGGAACTCCGTTTCAATATCCCGGTGAGTTTTTGACCCCAAATCTCAAATTTTGGTTTAAATGAACTAAATTCACTTAGAAAATGCATTTGAGGCAATCGCGACCAATCCACCGGATTGCTTTCTCGCCCAACTCTTTGAGTAAGTCCCAATATCCTTCTAGGAACCCCCGAAATTGATGGAACTCCGTTCCAATATCCCGATGAATCTTTGACTATCCCGGTGAATTTTTGAGCCCCAAATCTCCAATTTTGGTTCAAATGAACTAAATTCACTTAGAACATGAGTTTGAGGCAATCGCGACCAATCCACCGTATTGCTTTCTCGCCCACCTCTTTCAGCGAGTCCCAATATCCTTTTAGGAACCCCCAGAATAGATGGAACTCCGTTCCAATATCCCGGTTAATTTTTGACCCCCAAATCTCAAATTTTGGTTCATATGAACTAAATTAACTTAGAAAATGCCTTTGAGGCAATCGCGACCAATCCACCGGATTGCTTTCTCGCCCAACTCTTTGAGTGAAATTCTAATATCTCTCTAAGAACCCCCGGAATAGATGGAACTCCGTTCCAATATCCCGGTGTATTTTTGACCCCCAAATCTCAAATTTTGGTTTAAATGAACTAAATTCACTTAGAAAATGCGTTTAAGGCAATCGCGACCAATCCACTGGATTGCTTTCTCCCCCAACTTTTTGAGCGAGTCTTAATATCCTTCTAGGAACCCCCGGAATAGATGGACCTCCGTTTCAACATCCCGATGAGTTTTTGACCCCCAAATCTCAAATTTTGATTTAAATGAACTAAATTTACTTCGAAAATGCATTTGAGGCAATCGCGACCAATCCATCGGTTTGGTTTTTCACCCAACTCTTTGAGCGAGTCCCAACATCCTTCTAGGAACCGCCGGAATAGATGGAACTCCGTCCGAATATCCCGGTGAATTTTTTACCCTCAAATCTCAAATTTTGGTTTAAATGAACTAAATTCACTAAGAAAATGCGTTTAAGGCAATCGCGACCAATCCACCGGATTTCTTTCTTCCCCAACTTTTTGAGCGAGTCTTAATATCGTTCTAGGAACCCCCAGAATATATGGACCTCCGTTTCAACATCCCGATGAGTTTTTGACCCCCAAATCTCAAATTTTGGTTTAAATGAACTAAATTCACTAAAAAAATGCGTTTAAGGCAATCGCAACCAATCCACTGGATTGCTTTCTCGCCCAACTCTTTGAGTGAGTCCCAATATCAATCTAAGAAGCCTCGGAATAGATGGAACTCCGTTCCAATATCCCGGTGAATTTTTGACCCCCAAATCTCAAATTTTGGTTTAAATGAACTAAATTCACTTAGAAAATGCGTTTAAGGCAATCGCGACCAATCCACTGGATTGTTTTCTCGCCCAACTCTTTAAGTGAGTCCCAATATCCTTCTCGGAACCCCCAGAATAGATGGAACTCTGTTTCAATATCCTTGTGAATTTTTGACCCCAAATCTCAAATTTTGGTTTAAATGAACTAAATTCACTTAGAAAATGCATTTGAGGCAATCGCGACCAATCCACCGATTGCTTTCTCGCCCAACACTTTGAGTAAGTCCCAATATCCTTCTACGAACCCCCGAAATAGATGGAACTCCGTTCCAATATCCCGATGAATCTTTGACTATCCCGGTGAATTTTTGACCTCCAAATCTCAAATTTTGGTTTAAATGAACTAAATTTACTTCGAACATGAGTTTGAGGCAATCGCGACCAAGCCACCGTATTGCTTTCTCGTCCAACTCTTTGAGTGTGTCCAATATCCTTCTAGGAAGCCCAGAAATAGGTGGAAGTTCTTTGCAATATCCCACTGAATTTTTGACCCCCAAATCTCAAATTTTGGTTCAAATGAACTAAATTCACTTAGAAAATGCGTTTGAGGCAATCGCGACCAATCCACCATACTGCTTTCTCCCCCAACTCTTTGAGCGAGTCTCAATATCCTTCTAGGAACTCCCGGAACAGATGGAACTCCGTTTCAATATCCCGGTGAGTTTTTGACCCCAAATAACAAATTTTGGTTTAAATGAACTAAATTCACTTAGAAAATGCATTTGAGGCAATCGCGACCAATCCACCGATTGTTTTCTCGCCCAACTCTTTGAGTAAGTCCAATATCCTTCTAGGAACCCCCGAAATAGATGGAACTCCGTTCCAATATCCCGATGAATCTTTGACTATCCCGGTGAATTTTTGACCTGCAAATCTCAAATTTTGGTTCAAATGAACAAAATTCACTTCGAACATGAGTTTGAGGCAATCGCGACCAATCCACCATATTGCTTTCTCGTCCAACTCTTTGAGTGTGTCCAATATCCTTCTAGGAACCCCCGAAATAGGTGGAAGTCTGTTCTAATTTCCCAATGAATTTTTGACCCCCAAATCTCAAATTTTGGATAAAATGAACTAAATTTACTTAGAAAACGCGTTTGAGGCAATCGCGACCAATCCTCCATATTGCTTTCTCTTTGAGCGAGTCTCAATATCCTTCTAGGAACTCCATGAATAGATGGAACTCCGTTTCAATATCCCGGTGAGTTTTTGACCCCAAATCTCAAATTTTGGTTTAAATGAACTAAATTTACTTAGAAAATCCATTTGAGGCAATCGCGACCAATCCACTGGATTGCTTTCTCCCCCAACTTTTTGAGCGAGTCTTAATATCCTTCTAGGAACCCCCGGAATAGATGGACCTCCGTTTCAACATCCCGATGAGTTTTTGACCCCCAAATCTCAAATTTTGATTTAAATGAACTAAATTTACTTCGAAAATGCATTTGAGGCAATCGCGACCAATCCATCGGATTGGTTTTTCACCCAACTCTTTGAGCGAGTCCCAACATCCTTCTAGGAACCCCCGGAATAGATGGAACTCCGTCCGAATATCCCCGTGAATTTTTTACCCCCAAATCTCAAATTTTGGTTTAAATGAACTAAATTCACTAAGAAAATGCGTTTAAGGCAATCGCGACCAATCCACCGGATTTCTTTCTTCCCTAACTTTTTGAGCGAGTCTTAATATCGTTCTAGGAACCCCCGGAATATATGGACCTCCGTTTCAACATCCCGATGAGTTTTTGACCCCCAAATCTCAAATTTTGGTTTAAATGAACTAAATTCACTAAAAAAATGCGTTTAAGGCAATCGCAACCAATCCACTGGATTGCTTTCTCGCCCAACTCTTTGAGTGAGTCCCAATATCAATCTAAGAAGCCTCGGAATAGATGGAACTCCGTTCCAATATCCCAGTGAATTTTTGACCCCCAAATCTCAAATTTTGGTTTAAATGAACTAAATTCACTTAGAAAATGCGTTTAAGGCAATCGCGACCAATCCACTGGATTGTTTTCTCGCCCAACTCTTTAAGTGAGTCCCAATATCCTTCTCGGAACCCCCAGAATAGATGGAACTCTGTTTCAATATCCTGGTGAATTTTTGACCCCAAATCTCAAATTTTGGTTTAAATGAACTAAATTCACTTAGAAAATGCATTTGAGGCAATCGCGACCAATCCACCGATTGCTTTCTCGCCCAACACTTTGAGTAAGTCCCAATATCCTTCTACGAACCCCTGAAATAGATGGAACTCCGTTCCAATATCCCGATGAATCTTTGACTATCCCGGTGAATTTTTGACCTCCAAATCTCAAATTTTGGTTTAAATGAACTAAATTTACTTCGAACATGAGTTTGAGGCAATCGCGACCAATCCACCGTATTGCTTTCTCGTCCAACTCTTTGAGTGTGTCCAATATCCTTCTAGGAAGCCCAGAAATAGGTGGAAGTTCTTTGCAATATCCCAATGAATTTTTGACCCCCAAATCTCAAATTTTGGTTCAAATGAACTAAATTCACTTAGAAAATGCGTTTGAGGCAATCGCGACCAATCCACCATACTGCTTTCTCCCCCAACTCTTTGAGCGAGTCTCAATATCCTTCTAGGAACTCCCGGAATAGATGGAACTCCGTTTCAATATCCCGGTGAGTTTTTGACCCCAAATAACAAATTTTGGTTTAAATGAACTAAATTCACTTAGAAAATGCATTTGAGGCAATCGCGACCAATCCACCGATTGTTTTCTCGCCCAACTCTTTGAGTAAGTCCAATATCCTTCTAGGAACCCCCGAAATAGATGGAACTCCGTTCCAATATCCCGATGAATCTTTGACTATCCCGGTGAATTTTTGACCTGCAAATCTCAAATTTTGGTTCAAATGAACAAAATTCACTTCGAACATGAGTTTGAGCCAATCGCGACCAATCCACCATATTGCTTTCTCGTCCAACTCTTTGAGTGTGTCCAATATCCTTCTAGGAACCCCCGAAATAGGTGGAAATCTGTTCTAATTTCCCAATGAATTTTTGACCCCCGAATCTCAAATTTTGGTTAAAATGAACTAAATTTACTTAGAAAACGCGTTTGAGGCAATCGCGACCAATCCTCCATATTGCTTTCTCTTTGAGCGAGTTTCAATATCCTTCTAGGAACTCCATGAATAGATGGAACTCCGTTTCAATATCCCGGTGAGTTTTTGACCCCAAATCTCAAATTTTGGTTTAAATGAACTAAATTCACTTAGAAAATGCATTTGAGGCAATCGCGACCAATCCACCGGATTGCTTTCTCGCCCAACTCTTTGAGTAAGTCCCAATATCCTTCTAGGAACCCCCGAAATAGATGGAACTCCGTTCCAATATCCCGATGAATCTTTGACTATCCCGGTGAATTTTTGACCTGCAAATCTCAAATTTTGGTTCAAATGAACAAAATTCACTTCGAACATGAGTTTGAGGCAATCGCGACCAATCCACCATATTGCTTTCTCGTCCAACTCTTTGAGTGTGTCCAATATCCTTCTAGGAACCCCCGAAATAGGTGGAAGTCTGTTCTAATTTCCCAATGAATTTTTGACCCCCAAATCTCAAATTTTGGATAAAATGAACTAAATTTACTTAGAAAACGCGTTTGAGGCAATCGCGACCAATCCTCCATATTGCTTTCTCTTTGAGCGAGTCTCAATATCCTTCTAGGAACTCCATGAATAGATGGAACTCCGTTTCAATATCCCGGTGAGTTTTTGACCCCAAATCTCAAATTTTGGTTTAAATGAACTAAATTCACTTAGAAAATGCATTTGAGGCAATCGCGACCAATCCACTGGATTGCTTTCTCCCCCAACTTTTTGAGCGAGTCTTAATATCCTTCTAGGAACCCCCGGAATAGATGGACCTCCGTTTCAACATCCCGATGACTTTTTGACCCCCAAATCTCAAATTTTGATTTAAATGAACTAAATTTACTTCGAAAATGCATTTGAGGCAATCGCGACCAATCCATCGGATTGGTTTTTCACCCAACTCTTTGAGCGAGTCCCAACATCCTTCTAGGAACCCCCGGAATAGATGGAACTCCGTCCGAATATCCCCGTGAATTTTTTACCCCCAAATCTCAAATTTTGGTTTAAATGAACTAAATTCACTAAGAAAATGCGTTTAAGGCAATCGCGACCAATCCACCGGATTTCTTTCTTCCCCAACTTTTTGAGCGAGTCTTAATATCGTTCTAGGAACCCCCGGAATATATGGACCTCCGTTTCAACATCCCGATGAGTTTTTGACCCCCAAATCTCAAATTTTGGTTTAAATGAACAAAATTCACTAAAAAAATGCGTTTAAGGCAATCGCAACCAATCCACTGGATTGCTTTCTCGCCCAACTCTTTGAGTGAGTCCCAATATCAATCTAAGAAGCCTCGGAATAGATGGAACTCCGTTCCAATATCCCGGTGAATTTTTGACCCCCAAATCTCAAATTTTGGTTTAAATGAACTAAATTCACTTAGAAAATGCGTTTAAGGCAATCGCGACCAATCCACTGGATTGTTTTCTCGCCCAACTCTTTAAGTGAGTCCCAATATCCTTCTCGGAACCCCCAGAATAGATGGAACTCTGTTTCAATATCCTGGTGAATTTTTGACCCCAAATCTCAAATTTTGGTTTAAATGAACTAAATTCACTTAGAAAATGCATTTGAGGCACTCGCGACCAATCCACCGATTGCTTTCTCGCCCAACACTTTGAGTAAGTCCCAATATCCTTCTACGAACCCCCGAAATAGATGGAACTCCGTTCCAATATCCCGATGAATCTTTGACTATCCCGGTGAATTTTTGACCTCCAAATCTCAAATTTTGGTTTAAATGAACTAAATTTACTTCGAACATGAGTTTGAGGCAATCGCGACCAATCCACCGTATTGCTTTCTCGCCCAACTCTTTGAGTGAAATTCTAATACCTCTCTAAGAACCCCCGGAATAGATGGAACTCCGTTTCAATATCCTGGTGAATTTTTGCCCCCAAATCTCAAATTTTGGTTTAAATGAACTAAATTCACTTAGAAAATGCATTTGAGGCAATCGCGACCAATCCACCGATTGCTTTCTCGCCCAACACTTTGAGTAAGTCCCAATATCCTTCTACGAACCTCCGAAATAGATGGAACTCCGTTCCAATATCCCGATGAATCTTTGACTATCCTGGTGAATTTTTGACCTCCAAATCTCAAATTTTGGTTTAAATGAACTAAATTTACTTCGAACACGAGTTTGAGGCAATCGCGACCAATCCACCGTATTGCTTTCTCGTCCAACTCTTTGAGTGTGTCCAATATCCTTCTAGGAAGCCCAGAAATAGGTGGAAGTTCTTTGCAATATCCCAATGAATTTTTGACCCCCAAATCTCAAATTTTGGTTCAAATGAACTAAATTCACTTAGAAAATGCGTTTAAGGCAATCGCGACCAATCCACCATACTGCTTTCTCCCCCAACTCTTTGAGCGAGTCTCAATATCCTTCTAGGAACTCCCGGAATAGATGGAACTCCGTTTCAATATCCCGGTGAGTTTTTGACCCCAAATAACAAATTTTGGTTTAAATGAACTAAATTCACTTAGAAAATGCATTTGAGGCAATCGCGACCAATCCACCGATTGTTTTCTCTCCCAACTCTTTGAGTAAGTCCAATATCCTTCTAGGAACCCCCGAAATAGATGGAACTCCGTTCCAATATCCCGATGAATCTTTGACTATCCCGGTGAATTTTTGACCCGCAAATCTCAAATTTTGGTTCAAATGAACAAAATTCACTTCGAACATGAGTTTGAGGCAATCGCGACCAATCCACCATATTGCTTTCTCGTCCAACTCTTTGAGTGTGTCCAATATCCTTCTAGGAACCCCCGAAATAGGTGGAAGTCTGTTCTAATTTCCCAATGAATTTTTGACCCCCAAATCTCAAATTTTGGTTAAAATGAACTAAATTTACTTAGAAAACGCGTTTGAGGCAATCGCGACCAATCCTCCATATTGCTTTCTCTTTGAGCGAGTCTCAATATCCTTCTAGGAACTCCATGAATAGATGGAACTCCGTTTCAATATCCCGGTGACTTTTTGACCCCAAATCTCAAATTTTGGTTTAAATGAACTAAATTCACTTAGAAAATGCATTTGAGGCAATCGCGACCAATCCACCGGATTGCTTTCTCGCCCAACTCTTTGAGTAAGTCCCAATATCCTTCTAGGAACCCCCGAAATAGATGGAACTCCGTTCCAATATCCCGATGAATCTTTGACTATCCCGGTGAATTTTTGAGCCCCAAATCTCCAATTTTGGTTCAAATGAACTAAATTCACTTAGAACATGAGTTTGAGGCAATCGCGACCAATCCACCGTATTGCTTTCTCGCCCACCTCTTTCAGCGAGTCCCAATATCCTTTTAGGAACCCCCAGAATAGATGGAACTCCGTTCCAATATCCCGGTTAATTTTTGACCCCCAAATCTCAAATTTTGGTTCATATGAACTAAATTAACTTAGAAAATGCCTTTGAGGCAATCGCGACCAATCCACCGGATTGCTTTCTCGCCCAACTCTTTGAGTGAAATTCTAATACCTCTCTAAGAACCCCCGGAATAGATGGAACTCCGTTCCAATATCCCGGTGTATTTTTGACCCCCAAATCTCAAATTTTGGTTTAAATGAACTAAATTCACTTAGAAAATGCGTTTAAGGCAATCGCGACCAATCCACTGGATTGCTTTCTCCCCCAACTTTTTGAGCGAGTCTTAATATCCTTCTAGGAACCCCCGGAATAGATGGACCTCCGTTTCAACATCGCGATGAGTTTTTGACCCCCAAATCTCAAATTTTGATTTAAATGAACTAAATTTACTTCGAAAATGCATTTGAGGCAATCGCGACCAATCCATCGGATTGGTTTTTCACCCAACTCTTTGAGCGAGTCCCAACATCCTTCTAGAAACCCCCGGAATAGATGGAACTCCGTCCGAATATCCCGGTGAATTTTTTACCCCCAAATCTCAAATTTTGGTTTAAATGAACTAAATTCACTTAGAAAATCCATTTGAGGCAATCTCGACCAATCCATCGGATTGCTTTCTCGCATTGCTCTTTGAGCGAGTCCCAATATCCTTCTAAGAACCCCTAGAATAGATGGAACTCCGTTCCAATATCCCAGTGAATTTTTGTCCTCCAAATCTCAAATTTTGGTTTAAATGAACTAAATGCACTTAGAAAATGCATTTATGGCAATCGCGACCAATCCATCGAATTGCTTTCTCGCCCAACTCTTTGAGCGAGTCCCAATATCCTTTTAAGAAACCTCGGAATAGATGGAACTCCGTTCCAATATCCCAGTAAATTTTTGACCCCCAAACCTCAAATTTTGGTTTAAATGAACTAAATTTACTTCGAAAATGCATTTGAGGCAATCGCGACCAATCCATCGGATTGGTTTTTCACCCAACTCTTTGAGCGAGTCCCAACATCCTTCTAGGAACCCCCGGAATAGATGGAACTCCGTCCGAATATCCCGGTGAATTTTTTACCCCCAAATCTCAAATTTTGGTTTAAATGAACTAAATTCACTAAGAAAATGCGTTTAAGGCAATCGCGACCAATCCACCGGATTTCTTTCTTCCCCAACTTTTTGAGCGAGTCTTAATATCGTTCTAGGAACCCCCGGAATATATGGACCTCCGTTTCAACATCCCGATGAGTTTTTTACCCCCAAATCTCAAATTTTGGTTTAAATGAACTAAATTTACTTAGAAAATGCATTTGAGGCAATCGCGACCAATCCACCGGATTGCTTTCTCGCCCAACTCTTTGAGTAAGTCCCAATATCCTTCTAGGAACCCCCGAAATAGATGGAACTCCGTTCCAATATCACGATGAATCTTTGACTATCCCGGTGAATTTTTGAGCCCCAAATCTCCAATTTTGGTTCAAATGAACTAAATTCACTTAGAACATGAGTTTGAGGCAATCGCGACCAATCCACGGTATTGCTTTCTCGCCCACCTCTTTCAGCGAGTCCCTATATCCTTTTAGGAACCCCCAGAATAGATGGAACTCCGTTCCAATATCCCGGTTAATTTTTGACCCCCAAATCTCAAATTTTGGTTCATATGAACTAAATTAACTTAGAAAATGCCTTTGAGGCAATCGCGACCAATCCACCGGATTGCTTTCTCGCCCAACTCTTTGAGTGAAATTCTAATATCTCTCTAAGAACCCCCGGAATAGATGGAACTCCGTTCCAATATCCCGGTGTATTTTTGACCCCTAAATCTCAAATTTTGGTTTAAATGAACTAAATTCACTTAGAAAATGCGTTTAAGGCAATCGCGACCAATCCATCGGAGGATTGCTTTCTCCCCCAACTTTTTGAGCGAGTCTTAATATCCTTCTAGGATCCCACGGAATAGATGGACCTCCGTTTCAACATCCCGATGAGTTTTTCACCCCCAAATCTCAAATTTTGTTTTAAATGAACTAAATTTACTTCGAAAATGCATTTGAGGCAATCGCGACCAATCCATCGGATTGGTTTTTCACCCAACTCTTTGAGCGAGTCCCAACATCCTTCTAGGAACCCCCGGAATAGATGGAACTCCGTTCGAATATCCCGGTGAATTTTTTACCCCCAAATCTCAAATTTTGGTTTAAATGAACTAAATTCACTTAGAAAATCCATTTGAGGCAATCTCGACCAATCCATCGGATTGCTTTCTCGCATTGCTCCTTGAGCGAGTCCCAATATCCTTCTAAGAACCCCTGGAATAGATGGAACTCCGTTCCAATATCCCAGTGAATTTTTGACCTCCAAATCTCAAATTTTGGTTTAAATGAACTAAATGCACTTAGAAAATGCATTTATGGCAATCGCGACCAATCCATCGAAATGCTTTCTCGCCCAACTCTTTGAGCGAGTCCCAATATCCTTTTAAGAAACCCCGGAATAGATGGAACTCCGTTCCAATATCCCGGTAAATTTTTGACCCCCAAACCACAAATTTTGGTTTAAATGAACTAAATTCACTTAGAAAATGCGTTAAAGGCAATCGCGACCAATCCACCGGATTTCTTTCTTCCCCAACTTTTTGAGCGAGTCTTAATATCGTTCTAGGAACCCCCGGAATATATGGACCTCCGATTCAACATCCCGATGAGTTTTTTACCCCCAAATCTCAAATTTTGGTTTAAATGAACTTAACTCACTAAGAAAATGCGTTTAAGGCAATCGCGACCAATCCACTGGATTGCTTTCTCGCCCAACTCTTTGAGTGAGTCCCAATATCCTTCTAAGAAACCTCGTAATAGATGGAACTCCGTTCCAATATCCCGGTGAATTTTTGACCGCCAAATCTCAAATTTTGGTTTAAATGAACTAAATTCACTAAGAAAATGCGTTTAAGGCAATCGCGACCAATCCACCGGATTTCTTTCTTCCCCAACTTTTTGAGCGAGTCTTAATATCGTTCTAGGAACCCCCGGAATACATGGACCTCCGTTTCAACATCCCGATGAGTTTTTGACCCCCAAATCTCAAATTTTGGTTTAAATGAACTAAATTCACTAAAAAAATGCGTTTAAGGCAATCGCAACCAATCCACTGGATTGCTTTCTCGCCCAACTCTTTGAGTGAGTCCCAATATCATTCTAAGAAGCCTCGGAATAGATGGAACTCCGTTCCAATATCCCGGTTAATTTTTGACCCCCAAATCTCAAATTTTGGTTCATATGAACTAAATTAACTTAGAAAATGCCTTTGAGGCAATCGCGACCAATCCACCGTATTGCTTTCTCGCCCAACTCTTTGAGTGAAATTCTAATACCTCTCTAAGAACCCCCGGAATAGATGGAACTCCGTTTCAATATCCTGGTGAATTTTTGCCCCCAAATCTCAAATTTTGGTTTAAATGAACTAAATTCACTTAGAAAATGCATTTGAGGCAATCGCGACCAATCCACCGATTGCTTTCTCGCCCAACACTTTGAGTAAGTCCCAATATCCTTCTACGAACCTCCGAAATAGATGGAACTCCGTTCCAATATCCCGATGAATCTTTGACTATCCTGGTGAATTTTTGACCTCCAAATCTCAAATTTTGGTTTAAATGAACTAAATTTACTTCGAACACGAGTTTGAGGCAATCGCGACCAATCCACCGTATTGCTTTCTCGTCCAACTCTTTGAGTGTGTCCAATATCCTTCTAGGAAGCCCAGAAATAGGTGGAAGTTCTTTGCAATATCCCAATGAATTTTTGACCCCCAAATCTCAAATTTTGGTTCAAATGAACTAAATTCACTTAGAAAATGCGTTTAAGGCAATCGCGACCAATCCACCATACTGCTTTCTCCCCCAACTCTTTGAGCGAGTCTCAATATCCTTCTAGGAACTCCCGGAATAGATGGAACTCCGTTTCAATATCCCGGTGAGTTTTTGACCCCAAATAACAAATTTTGGTTTAAATGAACTAAATTCACTTAGAAAATGCATTTGAGGCAATCGCGACCAATCCACCGATTGTTTTCTCTCCCAACTCTTTGAGTAAGTCCAATATCCTTCTAGGAACCCCCGAAATAGATGGAACTCCGTTCCAATATCCCGATGAATCTTTGACTATCCCGGTGAATTTTTGACCCGCAAATCTCAAATTTTGGTTCAAATGAACAAAATTCACTTCGAACATGAGTTTGAGGCAATCGCGACCAATCCACCATATTGCTTTCTCGTCCAACTCTTTGAGTGTGTCCAATATCCTTCTAGGAACCCCCGAAATAGGTGGAAGTCTGTTCTAATTTCCCAATGAATTTTTGACCCCCAAATCTCAAATTTTGGTTAAAATGAACTAAATTTACTTAGAAAACGCGTTTGAGGCAATCGCGACCAATCCTCCATATTGCTTTCTCTTTGAGCGAGTCTCAATATCCTTCTAGGAACTCCATGAATAGATGGAACTCCGTTTCAATATCCCGGTGACTTTTTGACCCCAAATCTCAAATTTTGGTTTAAATGAACTAAATTCACTTAGAAAATGCATTTGAGGCAATCGCGACCAATCCACCGGATTGCTTTCTCGCCCAACTCTTTGAGTAAGTCCCAATATCCTTCTAGGAACCCCCGAAATAGATGGAACTCCGTTCCAATATCCCGATGAATCTTTGACTATCCCGGTGAATTTTTGAGCCCCAAATCTCCAATTTTGGTTCAAATGAACTAAATTCACTTAGAACATGAGTTTGAGGCAATCGCGACCAATCCACCGTATTGCTTTCTCGCCCACCTCTTTCAGCGAGTCCCAATATCCTTTTAGGAACCCCCAGAATAGATGGAACTCCGTTCCAATATCCCGGTTAATTTTTGACCCCCAAATCTCAAATTTTGGTTCATATGAACTAAATTAACTTAGAAAATGCCTTTGAGGCAATCGCGACCAATCCACCGGATTGCTTTCTCGCCCAACTCTTTGAGTGAAATTCTAATACCTCTCTAAGAACCCCCGGAATAGATGGAACTCCGTTCCAATATCCCGGTGTATTTTTGACCCCCAAATCTCAAATTTTGGTTTAAATGAACTAAATTCACTTAGAAAATGCGTTTAAGGCAATCGCGACCAATCCACTGGATTGCTTTCTCCCCCAACTTTTTGAGCGAGTCTTAATATCCTTCTAGGAACCCCCGGAATAGATGGACCTCCGTTTCAACATCGCGATGAGTTTTTGACCCCCAAATCTCAAATTTTGATTTAAATGAACTAAATTTACTTCGAAAATGCATTTGAGGCAATCGCGACCAATCCATCGGATTGGTTTTTCACCCAACTCTTTGAGCGAGTCCCAACATCCTTCTAGAAACCCCCGGAATAGATGGAACTCCGTCCGAATATCCCGGTGAATTTTTTACCCCCAAATCTCAAATTTTGGTTTAAATGAACTAAATTCACTTAGAAAATCCATTTGAGGCAATCTCGACCAATCCATCGGATTGCTTTCTCGCATTGCTCTTTGAGCGAGTCCCAATATCCTTCTAAGAACCCCTAGAATAGATGGAACTCCGTTCCAATATCCCAGTGAATTTTTGTCCTCCAAATCTCAAATTTTGGTTTAAATGAACTAAATGCACTTAGAAAATGCATTTATGGCAATCGCGACCAATCCATCGAATTGCTTTCTCGCCCAACTCTTTGAGCGAGTCCCAATATCCTTTTAAGAAACCTCGGAATAGATGGAACTCCGTTCCAATATCCCAGTAAATTTTTGACCCCCAAACCTCAAATTTTGGTTTAAATGAACTAAATTTACTTCGAAAATGCATTTGAGGCAATCGCGACCAATCCATCGGATTGGTTTTTCACCCAACTCTTTGAGCGAGTCCCAACATCCTTCTAGGAACCCCCGGAATAGATGGAACTCCGTCCGAATATCCCGGTGAATTTTTTACCCCCAAATCTCAAATTTTGGTTTAAATGAACTAAATTCACTAAGAAAATGCGTTTAAGGCAATCGCGACCAATCCACCGGATTTCTTTCTTCCCCAACTTTTTGAGCGAGTCTTAATATCGTTCTAGGAACCCCCGGAATATATGGACCTCCGTTTCAACATCCCGATGAGTTTTTTACCCCCAAATCTCAAATTTTGGTTTAAATGAACTAAATTTACTTAGAAAATGCATTTGAGGCAATCGCGACCAATCCACCGGATTGCTTTCTCGCCCAACTCTTTGAGTAAGTCCCAATATCCTTCTAGGAACCCCCGAAATAGATGGAACTCCGTTCCAATATCACGATGAATCTTTGACTATCCCGGTGAATTTTTGAGCCCCAAATCTCCAATTTTGGTTCAAATGAACTAAATTCACTTAGAACATGAGTTTGAGGCAATCGCGACCAATCCACGGTATTGCTTTCTCGCCCACCTCTTTCAGCGAGTCCCTATATCCTTTTAGGAACCCCCAGAATAGATGGAACTCCGTTCCAATATCCCGGTTAATTTTTGACCCCCAAATCTCAAATTTTGGTTCATATGAACTAAATTAACTTAGAAAATGCCTTTGAGGCAATCGCGACCAATCCACCGGATTGCTTTCTCGCCCAACTCTTTGAGTGAAATTCTAATATCTCTCTAAGAACCCCCGGAATAGATGGAACTCCGTTCCAATATCCCGGTGTATTTTTGACCCCTAAATCTCAAATTTTGGTTTAAATGAACTAAATTCACTTAGAAAATGCGTTTAAGGCAATCGCGACCAATCCATCGGAGGATTGCTTTCTCCCCCAACTTTTTGAGCGAGTCTTAATATCCTTCTAGGATCCCACGGAATAGATGGACCTCCGTTTCAACATCCCGATGAGTTTTTCACCCCCAAATCTCAAATTTTGTTTTAAATGAACTAAATTTACTTCGAAAATGCATTTGAGGCAATCGCGACCAATCCATCGGATTGGTTTTTCACCCAACTCTTTGAGCGAGTCCCAACATCCTTCTAGGAACCCCCGGAATAGATGGAACTCCGTTCGAATATCCCGGTGAATTTTTTACCCCCAAATCTCAAATTTTGGTTTAAATGAACTAAATTCACTTAGAAAATCCATTTGAGGCAATCTCGACCAATCCATCGGATTGCTTTCTCGCATTGCTCCTTGAGCGAGTCCCAATATCCTTCTAAGAACCCCTGGAATAGATGGAACTCCGTTCCAATATCCCAGTGAATTTTTGACCTCCAAATCTCAAATTTTGGTTTAAATGAACTAAATGCACTTAGAAAATGCATTTATGGCAATCGCGACCAATCCATCGAAATGCTTTCTCGCCCAACTCTTTGAGCGAGTCCCAATATCCTTTTAAGAAACCCCGGAATAGATGGAACTCCGTTCCAATATCCCGGTAAATTTTTGACCCCCAAACCACAAATTTTGGTTTAAATGAACTAAATTCACTTAGAAAATGCGTTAAAGGCAATCGCGACCAATCCACCGGATTTCTTTCTTCCCCAACTTTTTGAGCGAGTCTTAATATCGTTCTAGGAACCCCCGGAATATATGGACCTCCGATTCAACATCCCGATGAGTTTTTTACCCCCAAATCTCAAATTTTGGTTTAAATGAACTTAACTCACTAAGAAAATGCGTTTAAGGCAATCGCGACCAATCCACTGGATTGCTTTCTCGCCCAACTCTTTGAGTGAGTCCCAATATCCTTCTAAGAAACCTCGTAATAGATGGAACTCCGTTCCAATATCCCGGTGAATTTTTGACCGCCAAATCTCAAATTTTGGTTTAAATGAACTAAATTCACTAAGAAAATGCGTTTAAGGCAATCGCGACCAATCCACCGGATTTCTTTCTTCCCCAACTTTTTGAGCGAGTCTTAATATCGTTCTAGGAACCCCCGGAATACATGGACCTCCGTTTCAACATCCCGATGAGTTTTTGACCCCCAAATCTCAAATTTTGGTTTAAATGAACTAAATTCACTAAAAAAATGCGTTTAAGGCAATCGCAACCAATCCACTGGATTGCTTTCTCGCCCAACTCTTTGAGTGAGTCCCAATATCATTCTAAGAAGCCTCGGAATAGATGGAACTCCGTTCCAATATCCCGGTTAATTTTTGACCCCCAAATCTCAAATTTTGGTTCATATGAACTAAATTAACTTAGAAAATGCCTTTGAGGCAATCGCGACCAATCCACCGTATTGCTTTCTCGCCCAACTCTTTGAGTGAAATTCTAATACCTCTCTAAGAACCCCCGGAATAGATGGAACTCCGTTTCAATATCCTGGTGAATTTTTGCCCCCAAATCTCAAATTTTGGTTTAAATGAACTAAATTCACTTAGAAAATGCATTTGAGGCAATCGCGACCAATCCACCGATTGCTTTCTCGCCCAACACTTTGAGTAAGTCCCAATATCCTTCTACGAACCTCCGAAATAGATGGAACTCCGTTCCAATATCCCGATGAATCTTTGACTATCCTGGTGAATTTTTGACCTCCAAATCTCAAATTTTGGTTTAAATGAACTAAATTTACTTCGAACACGAGTTTGAGGCAATCGCGACCAATCCACCGTATTGCTTTCTCGTCCAACTCTTTGAGTGTGTCCAATATCCTTCTAGGAAGCCCAGAAATAGGTGGAAGTTCTTTGCAATATCCCAATGAATTTTTGACCCCCAAATCTCAAATTTTGGTTCAAATGAACTAAATTCACTTAGAAAATGCGTTTAAGGCAATCGCGACCAATCCACCATACTGCTTTCTCCCCCAACTCTTTGAGCGAGTCTCAATATCCTTCTAGGAACTCCCGGAATAGATGGAACTCCGTTTCAATATCCCGGTGAGTTTTTGACCCCAAATAACAAATTTTGGTTTAAATGAACTAAATTCACTTAGAAAATGCATTTGAGGCAATCGCGACCAATCCACCGATTGTTTTCTCTCCCAACTCTTTGAGTAAGTCCAATATCCTTCTAGGAACCCCCGAAATAGATGGAACTCCGTTCCAATATCCCGATGAATCTTTGACTATCCCGGTGAATTTTTGACCCGCAAATCTCAAATTTTGGTTCAAATGAACAAAATTCACTTCGAACATGAGTTTGAGGCAATCGCGACCAATCCACCATATTGCTTTCTCGTCCAACTCTTTGAGTGTGTCCAATATCCTTCTAGGAACCCCCGAAATAGGTGGAAGTCTGTTCTAATTTCCCAATGAATTTTTGACCCCCAAATCTCAAATTTTGGTTAAAATGAACTAAATTTACTTAGAAAACGCGTTTGAGGCAATCGCGACCAATCCTCCATATTGCTTTCTCTTTGAGCGAGTCTCAATATCCTTCTAGGAACTCCATGAATAGATGGAACTCCGTTTCAATATCCCGGTGACTTTTTGACCCCAAATCTCAAATTTTGGTTTAAATGAACTAAATTCACTTAGAAAATGCATTTGAGGCAATCGCGACCAATCCACCGGATTGCTTTCTCGCCCAACTCTTTGAGTAAGTCCCAATATCCTTCTAGGAACCCCCGAAATAGATGGAACTCCGTTCCAATATCCCGATGAATCTTTGACTATCCCGGTGAATTTTTGAGCCCCAAATCTCCAATTTTGGTTCAAATGAACTAAATTCACTTAGAACATGAGTTTGAGGCAATCGCGACCAATCCACCGTATTGCTTTCTCGCCCACCTCTTTCAGCGAGTCCCAATATCCTTTTAGGAACCCCCAGAATAGATGGAACTCCGTTCCAATATCCCGGTTAATTTTTGACCCCCAAATCTCAAATTTTGGTTCATATGAACTAAATTAACTTAGAAAATGCCTTTGAGGCAATCGCGACCAATCCACCGGATTGCTTTCTCGCCCAACTCTTTGAGTGAAATTCTAATACCTCTCTAAGAACCCCCGGAATAGATGGAACTCCGTTCCAATATCCCGGTGTATTTTTGACCCCCAAATCTCAAATTTTGGTTTAAATGAACTAAATTCACTTAGAAAATGCGTTTAAGGCAATCGCGACCAATCCACTGGATTGCTTTCTCCCCCAACTTTTTGAGCGAGTCTTAATATCCTTCTAGGAACCCCCGGAATAGATGGACCTCCGTTTCAACATCGCGATGAGTTTTTGACCCCCAAATCTCAAATTTTGATTTAAATGAACTAAATTTACTTCGAAAATGCGTTTGAGGCAATCGCGACCAATCCAGCGGATTGGTTTTTCACCCAACTCTTTGAGCGAGTCCCAACATCCTTCTAGGAACCCCCGGAATAGATGGAACTCCGTTCGAATATCCCGGTGAATTTTTTACCCCCAAATCTCAAATTTTGGTTTAAATGAACTAAATGCACTTAGAAAATGCATTTATGGCAATCGCGACCAATCCATCGAATTGCTTTCTCGCCCAACTCTTTGAGCGAGTCCCAATATCCTTTTAAGAAACCTCGGAATAGATGGAACTCCGTTCCAATATCCCGGTTAATTTTTGACCACCAAACCTCAAATTTTGGTTTAAATGAACTAAATTCACTTAGAAAATGCGTTTAAGGCAATCGCGACCAATCCACCGGATTTCTTTCTTCCCCAACTTTTTGAGCGAGTCTTAATATCGTTCTAGGAACCCCCGGAATATATGAACCTCCGTTTCAACATCCCGATGAGTTTTTTACCCCCAAATCTCAAATTTTGGTTTAAATGAACTAAACTCACTAAGAAAATGCGTTTAAGGCAATCGCGACCAATCCACTGGATTGCTTTCTCGCCCAACTCTTTGAGTGAGTCCCAAAATCCTTCTAAGAAACCTCGTAGTTGATGGAACTCCGTTCCAATATCCCGGTGAATTTTTGACGCCCAAATCTCAAATTTTGGTTTCAATGAACTAAATTAACCAAGAAAATGCGTTTAAGGCAATCGCGACCAATCCACCGGATTTCTTTCTTCCCCAAATTTTTGAGCGAGTCTTAATATCGTTCTAGGAACCCCCGGAATATATGGACCTCCGTTTCAACATCCCGATGAGTTTTTGACCCCCAAATCTCAAATTTTGGTTTAAATGAACTAAATTCACTAAAAAAATGCGTTTAAGGCAATCGCAACCAATCCACTGGATTGCTTTCTCGCCCAACTCTTTGAGTGAGTCCCAATATCATTCTAAGAAGCCTCGGAATAGATGGAACTCCGTTCCAATATCCCGGTGAATTTTTGACCCCCAAATCTCAAATTTTGGTTTAAATGAACTAAATTCACTTAGAAAATGCGTTTAAGGCAATCGCGACCAATCCACTGGATTGCTTTCTCGCCCAACTCTTTAAGTGAGTCCCAATATCCTTCTCGGAACCCCCAGAATAGATGGAACTCTGTTTCAATATCCTGGTGAATTTTTGACCCCAAATCTCAAATTTTGGTTTAAATGAACTAAATTCACTTAGAAAATGCATTTGAGGCAATCGCGACCAATCCACCGATTGCTTTCTCGCCCAACACTTTGAGTAAGTCCCAATATCCTTCTACGAACCCCCGAAATAGATGGAACTCCGTTCCAATATCCCGATGAATCTTTGACTATCCCGGTGAATTTTTGACCTCCAAATCTCAAATTTTGGTTTAAATTAACTAAATTTACTTCGAACATGAGTTTGAGGCAATCGCGACCAATCCACCGTATTGCTTTCTCGTCCAACTCTTTGAGTGTGTCCAATATCCTTCTAGGAAGCCCAGAAATAGGTGGAAGTTCTTTGCAATATCCCAATGAATTTTTGATCCCCAAATCTCCAATTTTGGTTCAAATGAACTAAATTCACTTAGAAAATGCGTTTGAGGCAATCGCGACCAATCCACCATATTGCTTTCTCCCCTAACTCTTTGAGCGAGTCTCAATATCCTTCTAGGAACTCCCGGAATAGATGGAACTCCGTTTCAATATCCCGGTGAGTTTTTGACCCCAAATAACAAATTTTGGTTTAAATGAACTAAATTCACTTAGAAAATGCATTTTAGGCAATCGCGACCAATCCACCGATTGTTTTCTCGCCCAACCCTTTGAGTAAGTCCAATATCCTTCTAGGAACTCCCGAAATAGATGGAACTCCGTTCCAATATCCCGATGAATCTTTGACTATCCCGGTGAATTTTTGACCTGCAAATCTCAAATTTTGGTTCAACTGAACAAAATTCACTTCGAACATGAGTTTGAGGCAATCGCGACCAATCCACCATATTGATTTCTCGTCCAACTATTTGAGTGTGTCCAATATCCTTCTAGGAACCCCCGAAATAGGTGGAAGTCTGTTCTAATTTCCCAATGAATTTTTGACCCCCAAATCTCAAATTTTGGTTAAAATGAACTAAATTTACTTAGAAAACGCGTTTGAGGCAATCGCGACCAATCCTCCATATTGCTTTCTCCCCCAACTCTTTGAGCGAGTCTCAATATCTTTCTAGGAACTCCATGAATAGATGGAACTCCGTTTCAATATCCCGATGAGTTTTTGACCCCAAATCTCAAATTTTGGTTTAAATGAACTAAATTTACTTAGAAAATGCATTTGAGGCAATCGCGACCAATCCACCGGATTGCTTTCTCGCCCAACTCTTTGAGTAAGTCCCAATATCCTTCTAGGAACCCCCGAAATAGATGGAACTCCGTTCCAATATCCCGATGAATCTTTGACTATCCCGGTGAATTTTTGAGCCCCAAATCTCCAAATTTGGTTCAAATGAACTAAATTCACTTAGAACATGAGTTTGAGGCAATCGCGACCAATCCACCGTATTGCTTTCTCGCCCACCTCTTTCAGCGAGTCCCAATATCCTTTTAGGAACCCCCAGAATAGATGGAACTCCGTTCCAATATCCCGGTTAATTTTTGACCCCCAAATCTCAAATTTTGGTTCATATGAACTAAATTAACTTAGAAAATGCCTTTGAGGCAATCGCGACCAATCCACCGGATTGCTTTCTCGCCCAACTCTTTGAGTGAAATTCTAATATCTCTCTAAGAACCCCCGGAATAGATGGAACTCCGTTCCAATATCCCGGTGTATTTTTGACCCCCAAATCTCAAATTTTGGTTTAAATAAACTAAATTCACTTAGAAAATGCGTTTAAGGCAATCGCGACCAATCCACTGGATTGCTTTCTCCCCCAACTTTTTGAGCGAGTCTTAATATCCTTCTAGGAACCCCCGGAATAGATGGACCTCCGTTTCAACATCCCGATGAGTTTTTGACCCCCAAATCTCAAATTTTGATTTAAATGAACTAAATTTACTTCGAAAATGCATTTGAGGCAATCGCGACCAATCCATCGGATTGGTTTTTCACCCAACTCTTTGAGCGAGTCCCAACATCCTTCTAGGAACCCCCGGAATAGATGGAACTCCGTTCGAATATCCCGGTGAATTTTTTACCCCCAAATCTCAAATTTTGGTTTAAATGAACTAAATTCACTTAGAAAATCCATTTGAGGCAATCTCGACCAATCCATCGGATTGCTTTCTCGCATTGCTCTTTGAGCGAGTCCCAATATCCTTCTAAGAACCCCTGGAATAGATGGAACTCCGTTCCATTATCCCAGGGAATTTTTGACCTCCAAATCTCAAAATTTGGTTTAAATGAACTAAATGCACTTAAAAAATGGATTTATGGCAATCGCGACCAATCCATCGAATTGCTTTCTCGCCCAACTCTTTGAGCGAGTCCCAATATCCTTTTAAGAAACCTCGGAATAGATGGAACTCCGTTCCAATATCCCGGTAAATTTTTGACCCCCAAACCTCAAATTTTGGTTTAAATGAACTAAATTCACTTAAAAAATGCGTTTAAGGCAATCGCGACCAATCCACCGGATTTCTTTCTTCCCCAACTTTTTGAGCGAGTCTTAATATCGTTCTAGGAACCCCCGGAATATATGGACCTCCGTTTCAACATCCCGATGAGTTTTTTACCCCCAAATCTCAAATTTTGGTTTAAATGAATTAAACTCACTAAGAAAATGCGTTTAAGGCAATCGCGACCAATCCACTGGATTGCTTTCTCTCCCAACTCTTTGAGTGAGTCCCAATATCCTTCTAAGAAACCTCGTAATAGATGGAACTCCGTTCCAATATCCCGGTGAATTTTTGACCCCCAAATCTCAAATTTTGGTTTAAATGAACTAAATTCACTAAGAAAATGCGTTTAAGGCAATCGCGACCAATCCACCGGATTTCTTTCTTCCCCAACTTTTTGAGCGAGTCTCAATATCCTTCTAGGAACTCCCGGAACAGATGGAACTCCGTTTCAATATCCCGGTGAGTTTTTGACCCCAAATAACAAATTTTGGTTTAAATGAACTAAATTCACTTAGAAAATGCATTTGAGGCAATCGCGACCAATCCACCGATTGTTTTCTCGCCCAACTCTTTGAGTAAGTCCAATATCCTTCTAGGAACCCCCGAAATAGATGGAACTCCGTTCCAATATCCCGATGAATCTTTGACTATCCCGGTGAATTTTTGACCTGCAAATCTCAAATTTTGGTTCAAATGAACAAAATTCACTTCGAACATGAGTTTGAGGCAATCGCGACCAATCCACCATATTGCTTTCTCGTCCAACTCTTTGAGTGTGTCCAATATCCTTCTAGGAACCCCCGAAATAGGTGGAAGTCTGTTCTAATTTCCCAATGAATTTTTGACCCCCAAATCTCAAATTTTGGTTAAAATGAACTAAATTTACTTAGAAAACGCGTTTGAGGCAATCGCGACCAATCCTCCATATTGCTTTCTCTTTGAGCGAGTCTCAATATCCTTCTAGGAACTCCATGAATAGATGGAACTCCGTTTCAATATCCCGGTGAGTTTTTGACCCCAAATCTCAAATTTTGGTTTAAATGAACTAAATTCACTTAGAAAATGCATTTGAGGCAATCGCGACCAATCCACTGGATTGCTTTCTCCCCCAACTTTTTGAGCGAGTCTTAATATCCTTCTAGGAACCCCCGGAATAGATGGACCTCCGTTTCAACATCCCGATGAGTTTTTGACCCCCAAATCTCAAATTTTGATTTAAATGAACTAAATTTACTTCGAAAATGCATTTGAGGCAATCGCGACCAATCCATCGGATTGGTTTTTCACCCAACTCTTTGAGCGAGTCCCAACATCCTTCTAGGAACCCCCGGAATAGATGGAACTCCGTCCGAATATCCCCGTGAATTTTTTACCCCCAAATCTCAAATTTTGGTTTAAATGAACTAAATTCACTAAGAAAATGCGTTTAAGGCAATCGCGACCAATCCACCGGATTTCTTTCTTCCCCAACTTTTTGAGCGAGTCTTAATATCGTTCTAGGAACCCCCGGAATATATGGACCTCCGTTTCAACATCCCGATGAGTTTTTGACCCCCAAATCTCAAATTTTGGTTTAAATGAACTAAATTCACTAAAAAAATGCGTTTAAGGCAATCGCAACCAATCCACTGGATTGCTTTCTCGCCCAACTCTTTGAGTGAGTCCCAATATCAATCTAAGAAGCCTCGGAATAGATGGAACTCCGTTCCAATATCCCGGTGAATTTTTGACCCCCAAATCTCAAATTTTGGTTTAAATGAACTAAATTAACTTAGAAAATGCGTTTAAGGCAATCGCGACCAATCCACTGGATTGTTTTCTCGCCCAACTCTTTAAGTGAGTCCCAATATCCTTCTCGGAACCCCCAGAATAGATGGAACTCTGTTTCAATATCCTGGTGAATTTTTGACCCCAAATCTCAAATTTTGGTTTAAATGAACTAAATTCACTTAGAAAATGCATTTGAGGCAATCGCGACCAATCGACCGATTGCTTTCTCGCCCAACACTTTGAGTAAGTCCCAATATCCTTCTACGAACCCCCGAAATAGATGGAACTCCGTTCCAATATCCCGATGAATCTTTGACTATCCCGGAGAATTTTTGACCTCCAAATCTCAAATTTTGGTTTAAATGAACTAAATTTACTTCGAACATGAGTTTGAGGCAATCGCGACCAATCCACCGTATTGCTTTCTCGTCCAACTCTTTGAGTGTGTCCAATATCCTTCTAGGAAGCCCAGAAATAGGTGGAAGTTTTTTGCAATATCCCAATGAATTTTTGACCCCCAAATCTCAAATTTTGGTTCAAATGAACTAAATTCACTTAGAAAATGCGTTTGAGGCAATCGCGACCAATCCACCATATTGCTTTCTCCCCAACTCTTTGAGCGAGTCTCAATATCCTTCTAGGAACTCCCGGAATAGATGGGACTCCGTTTCAATGTCCCGGTGAGTTTTTGACCCCAAATAACAAATTTTGGTTTAAACGAACTAAATTCACTTAGAAAATGCATTTGAGGCAATCGCGACCAATCCACCGATTGTTTTCTCGCCCAACTCTTTGAGTAAGTCCAATATCCTTCTAGGAACCCCCGAAATAGATGGAACTCCGTTCCAATATCCCGATGAGTCTTTGACTATCCCGGTGAATTTTTGACCTGCAAATCTCAAATTTTGGTTCAAATGAACAAAATTCACTTCGAACATGAGTTTGAGGCAATCGCGACCAATCCACCATATTGCTTTCTCGTCCAACTCTTTGAGTGTGTCCAATATCCTTCTAGGAACCCTCGAAATAGGTGGAAGTCTGTTCTAATTTCCCAATGAATTTTTGACCCCCAAATCTCAAATTTTGGTTAAAATGAACTAAATTTACTTAGAAAACGCGTTTGAGGCAATCGCGACCAATCCTCCATATTGCTTTCTCCCCCAACTCTTTGAGCGAGTCTCAATATCCTTCTAGGAACTCCATGAATAGATGGAACTCCTTTTCAATATCCCGGTGAGTTTTTGACCCCAAATCTCAAATTTTGGTTTAAATGAACTAAATTCACATAGAAAATGCATTTGAGGCAATCGCGACCAATCCACCGGATTGCTTTCTCGCCCAACTCTTTGAGTAAGTCCCAATATCCTTCTAGGAACCCCCGAAATAGATGGAACTCCGTTCCAATATCCCGATGAATCTTTGACTATCCCGGTGAATTTTTGAGCCCCAAATCTCCAATTTTGGTTCAAATGAACTAAATTCACTTAGAACATGAGTTTGAGGCAATCGCGACCAATCCACCGTATTGCTTTCTCGCCCACCTCTTTTAGCGAGTCCCAATATCCTTTTAGGAACCCCCAGAATAGATGGAACTCCGTACCAATATCCCGGTTAATTTTTGACCCCCAAATCTCAAATTTTGGTTCATATGAACTAAATTAACTTAGAAAATGCCTTTGAGGCAATCGCGACCAATCCACCGGATTGCTTTCTCGCCCAACTCTTTGAGTGAAATTCTAATATCTCTCTAAGAACCCCCGGAATAGATGGAACTCCGTTCCAATATCCCGGTGTATTTTTGACCCCCAAATCTCAAATTTTGGTTTAAATGAACTAAATTCACTTAGAAAATGCGTTTAAGGCAATCGCGACCAATCCACTGGATTGCTTTCTCCCCCAACTTTTTGAGCGAGTCTTAATATCCTTCTAGGAACCCCCGGAATAGATGGACCTCCGTTTCAACATCCCGATGAGTTTTTGACCCCCAAATCTCAAATTTTGGTTTAAATGAACTAAATTTACTTCGAAAATGCATTTGAGGCAATCGCGACCAATCCATCGGATTGGTTTTTCACCCAACTCTTTGAGCGAGTCCCAACATCCTTCTAGGAACCCCCGGAATAGATGGAACTCCGTTCCAATATCCCGGTGAATTTTTTACCCCCAAATCTCAAATTTTGTTTTAAATGAACTAAATTCACTTAGAAAATGAATTTGAGGCAATCTCGACCAACCCATCGGATTGCTATCTCGCATAACTCTTTGAGCGAGTCCCAATATCCTTCTAAGAAGCCCTGAAATAGATGGACCTCCGTTCCAATATCCCAGTGAATTTTTGACCCCCAAATCTCAAATTTTGGTTTAAATGAACTAAATGTACTTAGAAAATGCATTTATGGCAATCGCGACCAATCCATCGAATTGCTTTCTCGCCCAACTCTTTGAGCGAGTCCCAATATCCTTTTAAGAAACCTCGGAATAGATGGAACTCCGTTCCAATATCCCGGTAAATTTTTGACCCCCAAACCTCAAATTTGGGTTTAAATGAACTAAATTCACTTAGAAAATGCATTTGAGCCAATCGCGGGAAATCCACCGGATTGCTTTCTCGCCCAACTCTTTGAGTAAGTCCCAATATCCTTCTAGGAACCCCCGAAATAGATGGAACTCCGTTCCAATATCCGATGAATCTTTGACTATCCCAGTGAATTGTTGACCCCCAAATCTCTAATTTTGGTTCAAATGAACTAAATTCACTTAGAACATGAGTTTGAGGCAATCGCGACCAATCCACCGTATTGCTTTCTCGCCCAACTCTTTCAGCGAGTCCCAATATCCTTCTAGGAACCCCCAGAATATATGGAACTCCGTTGCAATATCCCGGTGAATTTTTGACCCCCAAAACTCAAATTTTTGTTCAAATGAACAAAATTCACTTAGAAAATGCGTTTGGGGTAATCGCGACCAATCCACCGGATTGCTTTCTCGCTCAACTCTTTGACTGAATTCTAATATCTCTCTAAGAACCCCCGGAATAGATGGAACTCCGTTCCAATATCCCGGTGTATTTGTGACCCCCAAATCTCAAATCTTGGTTTAAATGAACTAAATTCACTTAGAAAATGAGTTTAAGGCAATCGCGACCAATCCATCGGATTGCTTTCTCCCCCAACTTTTTGAGCAAGTCTTAATATCCTTATAGGAACCCCCAGAATAGATGGACCTCCGTTTCAACATCCCGGTGAGTTTTTGACCCCCAAATCTAAAATTTTGGTTTAAAGGAACTAAATTTACTTCGAAAATGCATTTGAGGCAATCGCGACCAATCCACCGGATTGGTTTTTCACCCAACTCTTTGAGCGAGTCCCAATGTCCTTCTTGGAACCCCCGGAATAGATGGAACTCCGTTCCAATATCCCGGTGAATTTTTTACCCCCAAATCTTAAATTTTGGTTTAAATGAACTAAATTCACTTAGAAAATCCATTTTAGGCAATCTCGACCAATCCATCGGATTGCTTTCTCGCATAACTCTTTGAGCGAGTCCCAATATCCTTCTAAGAACCCCTGGAATAGATGGAACTTCGTTCCAATATCCCTGTGAATTTTTGACCCCCAAATCTCAAATTTTGGCTTAAATGAACTAAATGCACTTAGAAAATGCATTTAAGGCAATCGCGACCAATCCATCGGATTGCTTTCTCGCCCAACTCTTTGAGTTAGTCCCAATATCCTTCTAGGAACCCCCGGAATAGATGGAACTCTGTTTCAATATCCTGGTGAATTTTTGACCCCCAAATCTGAAATTTTGGTTTAAATGAACTAAATTCACTTAGAAAATGCATTTGAGGCAATCGCGACCAATCCACCGATTGCTTTCTTGCCCAACTCTTTGAGTAAGTCCCAATATCCTGATAGGAACCCCCGAAATAGATGGAACTCCGTTCGAATATCCCGATGAATCTTTGGCTATCCCGGTGAATTTTTGACCTCCAAATCTAAAATTTTGGTTCAAATGAACTAAATTCACTTCCACCATGAGTTTGAGGCAATCGCGACCAATCCACCGTGTTGCTTTCTCGTCCAACTCTTTGAGTGTGTCCAATATCCTTCGAGGAACCCCTGAAATAGATGGAACTCCGTTCCAATATCCCGACGAATCTTTGCCTATCCCGGTGAATTTTTGACCCCCAAATCTCATATTTTGGTTTAAATGAACTAAATGCACTTAGAAAATGCATTTAAGGCAATCGCGACCAATCCATCGGATTGCTTTCTCGCCTAACTCTTTGAGCGAGTCCCAATATCCTTCTAAGAAACTCGGAATAGATGGAACTCCGTTCCAATATCCCAGTGAATTTTTGACCCCCAAACCTCAAATTTTGGTTTAAATGAACTAAATTCACTTAGAAAATGCGTTTAATGCAATCGCGACCAATCCACTGGATTGCTTTCTCGCCCAACTCTTTGAGTGAGTCCCAATATCCTTCTAGGGACCCCCGGAATAGATGGAACTCTTTTTCAATATCCTGGTGAATTTTTGACCCCCAAATCTGAAATTTTGGTTTAAATGAACTAAATTCACTTAGAAAATGCATTTGAGGCAATCGCGACCAATCCACCGATTGCTTTCTCGCCCAACTCTTTGAGTAAGTCCAAATATCCTGATAGGAACCCTCGAAATAGATGGAACTCCGTTCAAATATCCCGATGAATCTTTGACTATCCCGATGAATTTTTGACCTCCAAATCTCAAATTTTGGTTCAAATGAACCAAATTCACTTCGAACATGAGTTTGAGGCAATCGCGACCAATCCACCGTGATGCTTTCACGTGCAACTCTTTGTGTGTGTCCAATAACCTTCTAGGAACCCCCGAAATAGGTGGAAGTCCGTTCCAATATCCCAATGAATTTTTGACCCCCAAATCTCAAATTTTGGTTCAAATGAATTAAATTTACTTAGAAAATGCGTTTGAGGCAATCGCGATCAATCCACAGGATTGCTTTTCTCGCCCAACTCTTTGAATGAGTCCCAATATCCTTCTAGGAACCCCTGAAATAGATGGAACTCCGTTCCAATATCCCGATGAATCTTTGACTATCCCGATGAATTTTTGACCTCCAAATCTCAAATTTTGGTTCAAATGAACCAAATTCACTTCGAACATGAGTTTGAGGCAATCGCGACCAATCCACCGTGTTGCTTTCTCGTGCAACTCTTTGTGTGCGTCCAATAACCTTCTAGGAATCCCCGAAATAGGTGGAAGTCCGTTCCAATATCCCAATGAATTTTTGACCCCCAAATCTAAAATTTTGGTTCAAACGAACTAAATTTACTTAGAAAATGCGTTTGAGGCAATAGTGACCATTCTCCATATTGCTTTCTCCCCCAACTCTTTGAGCGAGTCTCAATATCCTTCTAGGAACTCCCGGAATAGATGGAACTCCGTTTCGATATCCCGGTGAGTTTTTGACCCCAAATCTCAAATTTTGGTTTAAATGAACTAAATTCACTTAGAAAATGCATTTGAGGCCATCGCGACCAATCCACCGATTGCTTTCTCGCCCATCTTTTTGAGTAAGTCCCAATGTCCTTCTAGGAACCCCCGAAATAGATGGAACTCCGTCCCAATATCCCGATGAATCTTTGACTATCCCGGTGAATTTTTGACCTCCAAATCTCAAATTTTGGATCAAATGAACTAAATTCACTTAGAAAATGCGTTTGAGGCAATCGCGACCAATCCTACATATTGCTTTCTCCCCCAACTCTTTGAGCGAGCCTCAATATCCTTCTAGGAACTCCCGGAATAGATGGAACTCCGTTTCAAAATCCCGATGAATCTTTGACTATCCCGATGAATTTTAGACTTCCAAATCTCAAATTTTGGTTCAAATGAACTAAATTCACTTCGAACATGAGTTTGAGGCAATTGCGACCAATCCACCGCATTGCTTTCTCGTCCAACTCTTTGAGTGTGTCCAATATCCTTCTAGGAACCCCCAAAATAGGTGGAAGTCCGTTCCAATGTCCCAGTGAATTTTTGACCCCCAAATCTCAAATTTTGGTTCAAATGAACTAAATTTACTTAGAAAATGCGTTTGAGGCAACCGCGACCAATCCTCCATATTGCTTTCTCCCCCAACTCTTTGAGCGAGTCTCAATATGCTTCTAGAAACTCCCGCAATAGATGGAACTCCGTTTCAATATCCCGGTGAGTTTTTGACCCCAAATGTCAAATTTTGGTTTAAATGAACTAAATTCACTTGGAAAATGCATTTGAGGCAATCGCGACCAATCCACCGATTGTTTTCTCGCCCAACTCTTTGAGTAAGTCCCAATATCCTTCTAGGAACCCCCGAAATAGATGGAACTCCATTCGAATATCCCGATGAATCTTTGACTATCCCGGTGAATTTTTGACCTCCAAATCTCAAATTTTGGTTCAAATGAACTAAATTCACTTCGAACATGAGTTTGAGGCAATCGCGACCAATCCACCGTATTGCTTTCTCGTCCAACTCTTTGAGTGCGTCCAATATCCTTCTAGGAACCCCCAAAATAGGTGGAAGTCCGTTCCAATATCCCAATGAGTTTTTAACCCCCAAATCTCAAATTTTGGTTCAAATGAACTAAATTTACTTAGAAAATGCTTTTGAGGCATTCGTGACCAATCCTCCATATTGCTTTCTCCCCCAACTCTTTGAGCGAGTCTCAACATCCTTCTAGGAACTCCCGGAATAGATGGAACTCCGTTTCAATATCTCGGTGAGTTTTTGACCCCAAATCTCAAATTTTGCTTTAAATGAACTAAATTCACTTAGAAAATTCATTTGAGGCAATCGCGACCAATCCACCGATTGCTTTCTCGCCCATCTTTTTGAGTAAGTCCCAATATCATTCTAGGAACCTCCGAAATAGATGGAACTCCGTTCCAATATCCTGATGAATCTTTGACTATCCCGGTGAATTTTTGACTTCCAAATCTCAAATTTTGGATCAAATGAACTAAATTCACTTAGAAAATGCGTTTGAGGCAATCGCGACCAATCCTCCATATTGTTTTCTCCCCCAACTCTTTGAGCGAGTCTCAATATCCTTCTAAGAACTCCCGGAATAGATGGAACTCCATTTAAATATCCCGGTGAGTTTTTGACCCCAAATCTCAAATTTTGGTTTAAATGAACTAAATTCACTTAGAAAATGCATTTGAGGTAATCGCGACCAATCCACCGATTGCTTTCTCGCCCAACTCTTTGAGTAAGTCCCAATATCCTTCTAGGAACCCCCGAAATAGATGGAACTCCGTTCCAATATCCTGATGAATCTTTGACTATCCCGGTGAATTTTTGACCTCCAAATCTCAAATTTTGGTTCAAATGAACTAAATTCACTTCGAACATGAGTTTGAGGCAATCGCGACCAATCCACCGTATTGCTTTCTCGTCCAACTCTTTGAGTGTGTCCAATATCCTTCTAGGAACCCCCAAAATATGTGGAAGTCCATTCCAATATCCCAATGAGTTTTTGACCCCCAAATCTCAAATTTTGGCTCAAATGAACTAAATTTACTTAGAAAATGCTTTTGAGGCATTCGTGACCAATCCTCCATATTGCTTTCTCCCCCAACTCTTTGAGCGAGTCTCAACATCCTTCTAGGAACTCCCGGAATAGATGGAACTCCGTTTCAATATCCCGGTGAGTTTTTGACCCCGAATCTCAAATTTTGGTTTAAATGAACTAAATTCACTTAGAAAATTCATTTGAGGCAATCGCGACCAATCCACCGATTGCTTTCTCGCCCATCTTTTTGAGTAAGTCCCAATATCATTCTAGGAACCCCCGAAATAGATGGAACTCCGTTCCAATATCCCGATGAATCTTTGGCTATCCCGGTGAATTTTTGACTTCCAAATCTCAAATTTTGGATCAAATGAACTAAATTCACTTAGAAAATGCGTTTGAGGCAATCGCGACCAATCCTCCATATTGTTTTCTCCCCCAACTCTTTGAGCGAGTCTCAATATCCTTCTAAGAACTCCCGGAATAGATGGAACTCCATTTAAATATCTCGGTGAGTTTTTGACCCCAAATCTCAAATTTTGGTTTAAATGAACTAAATTCACATAGAAAATGCATTTGAGGCAATCGCGACCAATCCACCGATTGCTTTCTCGCCCAACTCTTTGAGTAAGTCCCAATATCCTTCTAGGAACCCCCGAAATAGATGGAACTCCGTTCCAATATCCTGATGAATCTTTGACTATCCCGGTGAATTTTTGACCTCCAAATCTCAAATTTTGGTTCAAATGAACTAAATTCACTGCGAACATGAGTTTGAGGCAATTGCGACCAATCCACCGTATTGCTTTCTCGTCCAACTCTTTGAGTGTGTCCAATATCCTTCTAAGAACCCCCAAAATAGGTGGAAGTCCGTTCCAATATCCCAGTGAATTTTTGACCCCCAAATCTCAAATATTGGTTCAAATGAACTAAATTTACTTAGAAAATGCGTTTGAGGCAATCGCGACTAATCCTCCATATTGCTTTCTCCCCCAACTCTTTGAGCGAGTCTCAATATCCTTCTAGGAACTCCCGGAATAGATGGAACTCCGTTTTAAAATCCCGGTGAGTTTTTGACCCCAAATCTCAAATTTTGGTTTAAATGAACGAAATTCACTTAGAAAATGAGTTTGAGGCAATCGCGACCAATCCACCATATTGCTTTCTCGCCCAACTCTTTGAGTAAGTCCCAATATCCTTCTAGGACCCCCGAAATAGATGGAACTCCGTTCCAATATCCCGATGAATCTTTGACTGTCCCGGTTAATTTTTGACCCCCAAATCTCAAATTTTGGTTCAAATGAACTAAATTCACTTAGAAAATGCGTTTGAGGCAATCGCGACAAATCCACCATATTGTTTTCTCGCCCAACTCTTTGTGCGAGTCTCAATATCCTTGTAAAAACTCCCGGAATAGATGGAACTCTGTTTCAATATACCGGTGAGTTTTTGGCCCCAAATCTCAAATTTTGGTTCAAATGAACTAAATTCACTTAGAAAATGCGTTTGAGGCAATCGCGACCAATCCACTAGATTGCTTTCTCGCCCAACTCTTTGAGTGAGTCCCAAAATCCTTTTAGGAACCCCCAGAATAGATGGAACTCTGTTTCAAAATCCTGGTGAATTTTTGACCCCCAAATCTGAAATTTTGGTTTAAATAAACTAAATTCACTTAGAAAATGCATTTGAGGCAATCGTGACCAATCCACCGATTGCTTTCTCGCCCAACTCTTTGAGTAAATCCGAATATCCTTCTAGGAACCCCCGAAATAGATGGAACTCCGTTCGAATATCCCGATGAATCTTTGACTATCCCGGTGAATTTTTGACCTCCAAATCTCAAATTTTGGTTCAAATGAACTAAATTCACTTCGAACATGAGTTTGAGGCAATCGCGACCAATCCACCGTATTGCTTTCTCGTCCAACTCTTTGAGTGTGACCAATATCCTTCTAGGAACCCCCAAAATAGGTGAAAGTCCGTTCCAATATCCCAATGAATTTTTGACCCCCAAATCTCAAATTTTGGTTCAAATGAACTAAATTTACTTAGAAAATGCTTTTGAGGCATTCGGGACCAATCCTCCATATTGCTTTCTCCCCCAACTCTTTGAGCGAGTCTCAACATCCTTCTAGGAACTCCCGGAATAGATGGAACTCCGTTTCAATATCCCGGTGAGTTTTTGACCCCAAATCTCAAATTTTGATTTAAATGAGATATATTCACTTAGAAAATTCATTTGAGGCAATCGCGACCAATCCACCGATTGCTTTCTCGCCCATCTTTTTGAGTAAGTCCCAATATCCTTCTAGGAACCCCCGAAATAGATGGAACTCCGTTCCAATATCCCGATGAATCTTTGACTATCCCGGTGAATTCTTGACTTCCAAATCTCAAATTTTGGATCAAATGAACTAAATTCACTTAGAAAATGCGTTTGAGGCAATCGCGACCAATCCTCCATATTGTTTTCTCCCCCAACTCTTTGAGCGAGTCTCAATATCCTTCTAAGAACTCCCGGAATAGATAGAACTCCATTTAAATATCCCGGTGAGTTTTTGACCCCAAATCTCAAATTTTGGTTTAAATGAACTAAATTCACATAGAAAATGCATTTGAGGCAATCGCGACCAATCCACCGATTGCTTTCTCGCCCAACTCTTTGAGTAAGTCCCAATATCCTTCTAGGAACCCCCGAAATAGATGGAACTCCGTTCCAATATCCTGATGAATCTTTGACTATCCCGGTGAATTTTTGACCTCCAAATCTCAAATTTTGGTTCAAATGAACTAAATTCACTGCGAACATGAGTTTGAGGCAATTGCGACCAATCCACCGTATTGCTTTCTCGTCCAACTCTTTGAGTGTGTCCAATATCCTTCTAAGAACCCCCAAAATAGGTGGAAGTCTGTTCCAATATCCCAGTGAATTTTTGACCTCCAAATCTCAAATATTGGTTCAAATGAACTAAATTTACTTAGAAAATGCGTTTGAGGCAATCGCGACCAATCCTCCATATTGCTTTCTCCCCCAACTCTTTAAGCGAGTCTCAATATCCTTCTAGGAACTCCCGGAATAGATGGAACTCCGTTTTAAAATCCCGGTGAGTTTTTGACCCCAAATCTCAAATTTTGGTTTAAATGAACTAAATTCGCTTAGAAAATGAGTTTGAGGCAATCGCGACCAATCCACCATATTGCTTTCTCGCCCAACTCTTTGAGGAAGTCCCAATATCCTTCTAGGACCCCCGAAATAGATGGAACTCTGTTCCAATATCCCGATGAATCTTTGACTGTCCCGGTTAATTTTTGACCCCCAAATCTCAAATTTTGGTTCAAATGAAGTAAATTCACTTAGAAAATGCGTTTGAGGCAATCGCGACAAATCCACCATATTGTTTTCTCGCCCAACTCTTTGTGCGAGTCTCAATATCCTTGTAAAAACTCCCGGAATAGATGGAACTCTGTTTCAATATACCGGTGAGTTTTTGACCCCAAATCTCAAATTTTGGTTTAAATGAACTAAATTCACTTAGAAAATGCATTTGAGGCAATCGCGACCAATCCACCGATTGCTTTCTCGCCCAACTCTTTGAGTAAGTCCCAATATCCTTCTAGGAACCCCGGAAATAGACGGAACTCCGTTCCAATATCCTGATGAATCTTTGACTATCCCGGAGAATTTTTGACCTCCAAATCTCAAATTTTGGTTCAAATGAACTAAATTCACTGCGAACATGAGTTTGAGGCAATTGCGACCAATCCACCGTATTGCTTTCTCGTCCAACTCTTTGAGTGTGTCCAATATCCTTCTAAGAACCCCCAAAATAGGTGGAAGTCCGTTCCAATATCCCAGTGAATTTTTGACCCCCAAATCTCAAATATTGGTTCAAATGAACTAAATTTACTTAGAAAATGCGTTTGAGGCAATCGCGACCAATCTTCCATATTGCTTTCTCCCCCAACTCTTTGAGCGAGTCTCAATATCCTTTTAGGAACTCCCGGAATAGATGGAACTCCGTTTCAAAATCCCGGTGAGTTTTTGACCCCAAATCTCAAATTTTGGTTTAAATGAACTAAATTCACTTAGAAAATGCGTTTGAGGCAATCGCGACCAATCCACCATATTGCTTTCTCGCCCAATTCTTTGAGTAAGTCCCAATATCCTTCTAGGACCCCCGAAATAGATGGAACTCCGTTCCAATATCCCGATGAATCTTTGACTGTCCCGGTTAATTTTTGACCCCCGAATCTCAAATTTTGGTTCAAATGAACTAAATTCACTTAGAAAATGCGTTTGAGGCAATCGCGACCAATCCTCCATATTGCTTTCTCCCCCAACTCTTTGAGCGAGTCTCAATATCCTTCTAGGAACTCCCGGAATAGATGGAACTCCGTTTCAAAATCCCGGTGAGTTTTTGACCGCAAATCTCAAATTTTGGTTCAAATGAACTAAATTCACTTAGAAAATGCGTTTGAGGCAATCGCGACCAATCCACTGGATTGCTTTCTCGCCAACTCTTTGAGTAAGTCCCAATATCCTTTTAGGAACCCCCGGAATAGATGGCACTCTGTTTCAAAATCCTGGTGAATTTTTGACCCCCAAATCTGAAATTTTGGTTTAAATGAAATTCACTTAGAAAATGCATTTGAGGCAATCGTGACCAATCCACCGATTGCTTTCTTGCCCAACTCTTTGAGTAAATCCGAATATCCTTCTAGGAACCCCCGAAATAGATGGAACTCTGTCCCAATATCCCGATGAATCTTTGACTATCTCGGTGAATTTTTAACCTCCAAATCTCAAATTTTGGTTCAAATGAACTAAATTCACTTCGAACATGAGTTTGAGGCAATCGTGACCAATTCACCGTATTGCTTTCTTGTCCAACTCTTTGAGTGTGTCCAATATCCTTCTAGGAACCCCCGGAATAGATGGAAGTCCGTTCCAATATCACAGTGAATTTTTGACCCCCAAATCTCAAATTTTGGTTCAAATGAACGAAATTTACTTAGAAAATGCGTTTAAGGCAATCGCGACCAATCCTCCATATTGCTTTCTCCCCCAACTGTTTGAGCGAGTCTCAATATCCTTCTAGGAACTCCCGGAATGGATGGAACTCCGTTTCAAAATCCCGGTGAGTTTTTGACCCCAAATCTCAAATTTTGGTTTAAATGAACTAAATTCACTTAGAAAATGCGTTTGAGGCAATCGCGACCAATCCACCATATTGCTTTCTCGCCCAACTCTTTGAGTAAGTCCCAATATCCTTCTAGGACCCCCGAAATAGATGGAACTCCGTTCCAATATCCCGATGAATCTTTGACAGTCCCGGTTAATTTTTGACCCCCGAATCTCAGATTTTGGTTCAAATGAACTAAATTCACTTAGAAAATGCGTTTGAGGCAATCGCGACCAATCCTCCATATTGTTTCTCCCCCAACTCTTTGAGCGAGTCTCAATATCCTTCTAGGAACTCCCGGAATAGATGGAACTCCGTTTCAAAATCCCGGTGAGTTTTTGACCGCAAATCTCAAATTTTGGTTCAAATGAATTAAATTCACTTAGAAAATGCGTTTGAGGCAATCGCGACCAATCCACTGGATTGCTTTCTCGCCCAACTCTTTGAGTGAGTCCCAATATCCTTTTAGGAACCCCCGGAATAGATGGCACTCTGTTTCAAAATCCTGGTGAATTTTTGACCCCCAAATCTGAAATTTTGGTTTAAATGAACTAAATTCACTTAGAAAATGCATTTGAGGCAATCGTGACCAATCCACCGATTGCTTTCTCGCCCAACTCTTTGAGTAAATCCGAATATCCTTCTAGGAACCCCCGAAATAGATGGAACTCCGTTCGAATATCCCGATGAATCTTTGACTATCCCGGTGAATTTTTGACCTCCAAATCTCAAATTTTGGTTCAAATGAACTAAATTCACTTCGAACATGAGTTTGAGGCAATCGCGACCAATCCACCGTATTGCTTTCTCATCCAACTCTTTGAGTGTGTCCAATATCCTTCTAGGAACCCCCAAAATAGGTGGAAGTCCGTTCCAATATCCCAATGAATTTTTGACCTCCAAATCTCAAAATTTTTGTTCAAATGAACTAAATTCACTACGAACATGAGTTTGAGGCAATTGCGACCAATCCACCGTATTGCTTTCTCGTCCAACTCTTTGAGTGTGTCCATTATCCTTCTAAGAGCCCCCAAAATAGGTGGAAGTCCGTTCCAATATCCCAGTGAATTTTTGACCCCCAAATCTCAAATATTGGTTCAAATGAACGAAATTTACTTAGAAAATGCGTTTGAGGCAATCGCGACCAATCCTCCATATTGCTTTCTCCCCCAACTCTTTGAGCGAGTCTCAATATCCTTCTAGGAACTCCCGGAATAGATGGAACTCCGTTTCAAAATCCCGGTGAGTTTTTGACCGCAAATCTCAAATTTTGGTTCAAATGAACTAAATTCACTTAGAAAATGCGTTTGAGGCAATCGCGACCAATCCACCATATTGCTTTCTCGCCCAACTCTTTGAGTAAGTCCCAATATACTTCTAGGACCTTCGAAGTCCCAATATCCTTTCAGGAACCCCCGGAATAGATGAAACTCCGTTCTAATGTCCCGGTGAATTTTGGACCCCCAAATCAAAAATTTTGGTTTAAATGAACTAAATTTACATAGAAAACGGTTTGAGGCAATCGCGACCAATCCACCGGATTGCTTTCTCACTCAACTCTTTGAGCGAGTCCCAATGTCCTTTTAGGAACCCCCGAAATAGATGGAACTCCGCTCTAATATCCCGGTGAAGTTTTGACCTCCAAATCGAAAGTGTTAGTTTAATTGAACAAAATTGACATGAAAGACGTGTTTGAGGCAACGGTGACCAATTTTTTTTTCCGCCCGACACTTTGAACAAGTGCCAATATCCTTCTAGGAACCCTCGGAATAGATGGAACTCTGTTCCAATATGCCGATGAATTTTTCACCCCCAAACCAAAAGGTCTATTTAATGAACTAAAATGGCTTAGAAAATGGGTTTGAGGCAACCATAACCAATCCACTGGGCTTTTTCTCCCATAACACATTGTGCGAGTCCCAATATCCAACCAGGAACCACGTAGAGTCGATCAAACCTCATTCCGAGGTCCTGCTGAATTTTTGACACCGAAATCGAAAGTTTATATGAATTAGATTCACTTAGAAAATGCCTTAGAGGCAATCGCGACAAATCCACCGGATTGCTTTCTCCACCAACTCTTTGAGCGAGTCCCAATGTCCTTCTAGGAATCCCCGGAATAGATGGAACTCCGTTCCAATGTCCCGGTGAATTTTTGACCCTCAAATCTAAAATTTTGGTTTAAATGAACTAAATTTACTTAGAAAATGTGTTTGAGGCAATCGCGACAAACCCACCGGATTTTTTTCTCCACCAACTCCTTGATCGTTCCAATATCATTCTAGGAACCCACGGAAAAAATGGAACTCTGTTCCGATATCCCGGTGAATTTTTTACCCCAAATCTAAAATTTTGGGTTTTAATGAACTAAATTTACTTAGAAAATGTGTTTCAGGCAATCGCGACCAATCCACCGGATTGCTTTCTCCACCAACTTTTTGAGCGAGTCCCAATATCATTCTAGGAACCACCGGAATAGATGGAACTCCGTTCCAATATCCCGGTGAATTTTTTCTCTCCAAAGCTAAAATCTTGGTTTAAATGAACTAAATGTACATAGAAAATGTGTTTCAGGCAATCGCGACCAATCCACCGGATTGCTTTCTCCACCAACTCTTTGAGCGAGTCCCAATATCCTTCCAGGAACCCCCGAAGTAGATGAAACTCCGTTCCAATGTCCCAATAAATTTTTGACCCCCAAATCTAAAATTTTCGTTTAAATGAACTAAATTTACATAGAAAACGCGTTTGAGGCAATCGCGACCAATCCACCGGATTTCTTTCTCGCTCAACTGTTTGAGCGAGTCCCAATGTCCTTTTAGGAACCCCCAGAATAGATGGAACTCCGTTCTAATATCCCGGTGAATTTTTGACGTCCAAATCGAAAGTTTTAGTTTAATTGAACAAAATTGACATGAAAGACGTGCTTGGGGCAACGCTGACCAATTTTTTTTTTCCGCCCAACACTTTTAGCAAGTGCCAATATCCTTCTAACCCTCGGAATAGATGGAACTATGTTCCAATATGCCGATGAATTTTTCACCCCCAAACCAAAAGGTCTATTTAATGAACTAAAATGGCTTAGAAAATGGGTTTGAGGCAACCATAACCAATCCATTGTGCGAGTCCCAATATCCTCCCAGGAACCCCGTAGAGTCGATCAAACCTCATTCCGAGGTCCTGATGAATTTTTGACACCAAAATCGAAAGTTTATAATAACTAAATTCACTTAGAAAACGAGTTTGAGGCAATTGCGACCAATCCACCGCATTGTTTTCTCCCCCAACTTTTTGTGCGAGTCCCAATGTCCTTCTAGGAACTCCGGAATAAATGGAACTCCGTTCTAATATCCCGGTGAATTTTTGACCCCCAAATCAAAAATTTTGGATTTAAATGAACTAAATTTACTTAGAAAATGAGTTTGAGGCAATCGCGACCAATCCACCGGATTGCTTTCTCCACCAACTTTTTGAGCGAGTCCCAATATCCTTCTAGGAACCCCCGGAATAGATGGAACTCCGTTCCAATATCCCGGTGAATTTTTGACCTCCAAAGCTAAAATTTTGGTTTAAATGAACTAAATTTACTTAGAAAATGTGCTTCAGGTAATCGCGACCAATCCACCTGATTGCTTTCTCCACCAACTCTTTGAGCGAGTCCCAATGTCCTTCTAGGAACCCCCGGAATAGATGGAATTCCGTTCCAATGTCCCGGCGAATTTTTGACCCTCAAATCTAAAATGTTGGTTTAAAGGAACTAAATTTACTTAGAAAATGTGTTTGAGGCAATCGCGACAAACCCACCGGATTGTTTTCTCCACCAACTCTTTGATCGTTCCAATATCCTTCTAGGAACCCACGGAATAAATGGAACTCTGTTCCGATATCCCGGTGAATTTTTTACCCCAAATCTAAAATTTTGGGTTTAAATGAACTAAATTTACTTAGAAAATGTGTTTCAGGCAATCGCGACCAATCCACCGGATTGCTTTCTCCACCAACTTTTTGAGCGAGTCCCAATATCCTTCTAGGAACCCCCGGAATAGATGGAACTCCGTTCCAATATCCCGGTGAATTTTTGACCTCCAAAGCTAAAATTTTGGTTTAAATGAACTAAATTTACTTAGAAAATGTGCTTCAGGGAATCGCGACCAATCCACAGGATTGCTTTCTCCACCAACTCTTTCAGCGAGTGCCAATATCCTTCTAGGAACCCTCGGAATAGATGGAACTCTGTTCCAATATGCCGGTGAATTTTTCACCCCCAAACCAAAGGTCTATTTAATGAACTAAAATGGCTTAGAAAATGTGTTTGAGGCAAGCGCGACCAATCTACACGATTGCTTTCTCCACCAACTCTTTGATTGTTCCAATATCCTTCTAGAAACCCCCGAAATAAATGGAACTCCGTTCCAATATCCCGTTGAATTTTTGACACCCAAATCCAAAATTTTGCGTTTAAATCAACTAAATTTACTTAGAAAATGTGTTTCAGGCAACCGCGACCAATCCACAGGATTGCTTTCTCCACCAACTCTTTGAGCGAGTCCCAATATCCTTTCAGGAACCCCCGGAATAGATGAAACTCCGTTCTAATGTCCCGGTGAATTTTGGACCCCCAAATCAAAAATTTTGGTTTAAATGAACTAAATTTACATAGAAAACGGTTTGAGGCAATCGCGACCAATCCACCGGATTGCTTTCTCACTCAACTCTTTGAGCGAGTCCCAATGTCCTTTTAGGAACCCCCGAAATAGATCGAACTCCGCTCTAATATCCCGGTGAAGTTTTGACCTCCAAATCGAAAGTGTTAGTTTAATTGAACAAAATTGACATGAAAGACGTGTTTGAGGCAACGGTGACCAATTTTTTTTTCCGCCCGACACTTTGAACAAGTGCCAATATCCTTCTAGGAACCCTCGGAATAGATGGAACTCTGTTCCAATATGCCGATGAATTTTTCACCCCCAAACCAAAAGGTCTATTTAATGAACTAAAATGGCTTAGAAAATGGGTTTGAGGCAACCATAACCAATCCACTGGGCTTTTTCTCCCATAACACATTGTGCGAGTCCCAATATCCAACCAGGAACCACGTAGAGTCGATCAAACCTCATTCCGAGGTCCTGCTGAATTTTTGACACCGAAATCGAAAGTTTATATGAATTAGATTCACTTAGAAAATGCCTTAGAGGCAATCGCGACAAATCCACCGGATTGCTTTCTCCACCAACTCTTTGAGCGAGTCCCAATGTCCTTCTAGGAATCCCCGGAATAGATGGAACTCCGTTCCAATGTCCCGGTGAATTTTTGACCCTCAAATCTAAAATTTTGGTTTAAATGAACTAAATTTACTTAGAAAATGTGTTTGAGGCAATCGCGACAAACCCACCGGATTTTTTTCTCCACCAACTCCTTGATCGTTCCAATATCATTCTAGGAACCCACGGAAAAAATGGAACTCTGTTCCGATATCCCGGTGAATTTTTTACCCCAAATCTAAAATTTTGGGTTTTAATGAACTAAATTTACTTAGAAAATGTGTTTCAGGCAATCGCGACCAATCCACCGGATTGCTTTCTCCACCAACTTTTTGAGCGAGTCCCAATATCATTCTAGGAACCACCGGAATAGATGGAACTCCGTTCCAATATCCCGGTGAATTTTTTCTCTCCAAAGCTAAAATCTTGGTTTAAATGAACTAAATGTACATAGAAAATGTGTTTCAGGCAATCGCGACCAATCCACCGGATTGCTTTCTCCACCAACTCTTTGAGCGAGTCCCAATATCCTTCCAGGAACCCCCGAAGTAGATGAAACTCCGTTCCAATGTCCCAATAAATTTTTGACCCCCAAATCTAAAATTTTCGTTTAAATGAACTAAATTTACATAGAAAACGCGTTTGAGGCAATCGCGACCAATCCACCGGATTTCTTTCTCGCTCAACTGTTTGAGCGAGTCCCAATGTCCTTTTAGGAACCCCCAGAATAGATGGAACTCCGTTCTAATATCCCGGTGAATTTTTGACGTCCAAATCGAAAGTTTTAGTTTAATTGAACAAAATTGACATGAAAGACGTGCTTGGGGCAACGCTGACCAATTTTTTTTTTCCGCCCAACACTTTTAGCAAGTGCCAATATCCTTCTAACCCTCGGAATAGATGGAACTATGTTCCAATATGCCGATGAATTTTTCACCCCCAAACCAAAAGGTCTATTTAATGAACTAAAATGGCTTAGAAAATGGGTTTGAGGCAACCATAACCAATCCATTGTGCGAGTCCCAATATCCTCCCAGGAACCCCGTAGAGTCGATCAAACCTCATTCCGAGGTCCTGATGAATTTTTGACACCAAAATCGAAAGTTTATAATAACTAAATTCACTTAGAAAACGAGTTTGAGGCAATTGCGACCAATCCACCGCATTGTTTTCTCCCCCAACTTTTTGTGCGAGTCCCAATGTCCTTCTAGGAACTCCGGAATAAATGGAACTCCGTTCTAATATCCCGGTGAATTTTTGACCCCCAAATCAAAAATTTTGGATTTAAATGAACTAAATTTACTTAGAAAATGAGTTTGAGGCAATCGCGACCAATCCACCGGATTGCTTTCTCCACCAACTTTTTGAGCGAGTCCCAATATCCTTCTAGGAACCCCCGGAATAGATGGAACTCCGTTCCAATATCCCGGTGAATTTTTGACCTCCAAAGCTAAAATTTTGGTTTAAATGAACTAAATTTACTTAGAAAATGTGCTTCAGGTAATCGCGACCAATCCACCTGATTGCTTTCTCCACCAACTCTTTGAGCGAGTCCCAATGTCCTTCTAGGAACCCCCGGAATAGATGGAATTCCGTTCCAATGTCCCGGCGAATTTTTGACCCTCAAATCTAAAATGTTGGTTTAAAGGAACTAAATTTACTTAGAAAATGTGTTTGAGGCAATCGCGACAAACCCACCGGATTGTTTTCTCCACCAACTCTTTGATCGTTCCAATATCCTTCTAGGAACCCACGGAATAAATGGAACTCTGTTCCGATATCCCGGTGAATTTTTTACCCCAAATCTAAAATTTTGGGTTTAAATGAACTAAATTTACTTAGAAAATGTGTTTCAGGCAATCGCGACCAATCCACCGGATTGCTTTCTCCACCAACTTTTTGAGCGAGTCCCAATATCCTTCTAGGAACCCCCGGAATAGATGGAACTCCGTTCCAATATCCCGGTGAATTTTTGACCTCCAAAGCTAAAATTTTGGTTTAAATGAACTAAATTTACTTAGAAAATGTGCTTCAGGGAATCGCGACCAATCCACAGGATTGCTTTCTCCACCAACTCTTTCAGCGAGTGCCAATATCCTTCTAGGAACCCTCGGAATAGATGGAACTCTGTTCCAATATGCCGGTGAATTTTTCACCCCCAAACCAAAGGTCTATTTAATGAACTAAAATGGCTTAGAAAATGTGTTTGAGGCAAGCGCGACCAATCTACACGATTGCTTTCTCCACCAACTCTTTGATTGTTCCAATATCCTTCTAGAAACCCCCGAAATAAATGGAACTCCGTTCCAATATCCCGTTGAATTTTTGACACCCCAAATCCAAAATTTTGCGTTTAAATCAACTAAATTTACTTAGAAAATGTGTTTCAGGCAACCGCGACCAATCCACAGGATTGCTTTCTCCACCAACCTCTTTGAGCGAGTCCCAATATCCTTTCAGGAACCCCCGGAATAGATGAAACTCCGTTCTAATGTCCCGGTGAATTTTGGACCCCCCAAATCAAAAATTTTGGTTTAAATGAACTAAATTTACATAGAAAACGGTTTGAGGCAATCGCGACCAATCCACCGGATTGCTTCTCTCACTCAACTCTTTGAGCGAGTCCCAATGTCCTTTTAGGAACCCCCGAAATAGATCGAACTCCGCTCTAATATCCGGTGAAGTTTTGACCTCCAAATCGAAAGTGTTAGTTTAATTGAACAAAATTGACATGAAAGACGTGTTTGAGGCAACGGTGACCAATTTTTTTTTTCCGCCCGACACTTTGAACAAGTGCCAAATATCCTTCTAGGAACCCTCGGAATAGATGGAACTCTGTTCCAATATGCCGATGAATTTTTTCACCCCCAAACCAAAAGGTCTATTTAATGAACTAAAATGGCTTAGAAAATGGGTTTGAGGCAACCATAACCAATCCACTGGGCTTTTTCTCCCATAACACATTGTGCGAGTCCCAATATCCAACCAGGAACCACGTAGAGTCGATCAAACCTCATTCCCGAGGTCCTGCTGAATTTTTGACCACCGAAATCGAAAGTTTATATGAATTAGATTCACTTAGAAAATGCCTTAGAGGCAATCGCGACAAATCCACCGGATTGCTTTCTCCACCAACTCTTTGAGCGAGTCCCAATGTCCTTCTAGGAATCCCCGGAATAGATGGAACTCTCCGTTCCAATGTCCCGGTGAATTTTTGACCCTCAAATCTAAAATTTTGGTTTAAATGAACTAAATTTACTTAGAAAATGTGTTTGAGGCAATCGCGACAAACCCACCGGATTTTTTTTCTCCACCAACTCCTTGATCGTTCCAATATCATTCTAGGAACCCACGGAAAAAAATGGAACTCTGTTCCGATATCCCGGTGAATTTTTTACCCCAAATCTAAAATTTTGGGTTTTAATGAACTAAATTTACTTAGAAAATGTGTTTCAGGCAATCGCGACCAATCCACCGGATTGCTTTCTCCACCAACTTTTTGAGCGAGTCCCAATATCATTCTAGGAACCACCGGAATAGATGGAACTCCGTTCCAATATCCCGGTGAATTTTTTCTCTCCAAAGCTAAAATCTTGGTTTAAAATGAACTAAATGTACATAGAAAATGTGTTTCAGGCAATCGCGACCAATCCACCGGATTGCTTTCTCCACCAACTCTTTGAGCGAGTCCCAATATCCTTCCAGGAACCCCCGAAGTAGATGAAACTCCGTTCCAATGTCCCAATAAATTTTTGACCCCCAAATCTAAAATTTTCGTTTAAATGAACTAAATTTACATAGAAAACGCGTTTGAGGCAATCGCGACACAATCCCACCGGATTTCTTTCTCGCTCAACTGTTTGAGCGAGTCCCAATGTCCTTTTAGGAACCCCCAGAATAGATGGAACTCCGTTCTAATATCCCGGTGAATTTTTTGACGTCCAAATCGAAAGTTTTAGTTTAATTGAACAAAATTGACATGAAAGACGTGCTTGGTGGCAACGCTGACCAATTTTTGTTTTTCCGCCCAACACTTTTAGCAAGTGCCAATATCCTTCTAACCCTCGGAATAGATGGAACTATGTTTCCAATATGCCGATGAATTTTTCACCCCCCAAACCAAAAGGTCTATTTAATGAACTAAAAATGGCTTAGAAAATGGGTTTGAGGCAACCATAACCAATCCATTGTGGCGAGTCCCAATATCCTCCCAGGAACCCCGTAGAGTCGATCAAACCTCATTCCGAGGTCCTGATGAATTTTTGACACCAAAATCGAAAGTTTATAATAACTAAATTCACTTAGAAAACGAGTTTGAGGCAATTGCGACCAATCCACACGCATTGTTTTCTCCCCCAACTTTTTGTGCGAGTCCCAATGTCCTTCTAGGAACTCCGGAATAAATGGAACTCCGTTCTAATATCCCGGTGAATTTTTTGACCCCCCAAATCAAAAAATTTTGGATTTAAATGAACTAAATTTTACTTAGAAAATGAGTTTGAGGCAATCGCGACCAATCCCACCGGATTGCTTTCTCCACCAACTTTTTGAGCGAGTCCCAATATCCTTCTAGGAACCCCCCGGAATAGATGGAACTCCGTTCCAATATCCCGGTGAATTTTTTGACCTCCAAAGGCTAAAATTTTTGGTGTTAAATGAACTAAATTTACTTAGAAAA
>JAYMFD010002384.1:30000-34700 GCA_035771175.1 Paratinospora sagittata | reverse complement strand
AGTCATTGGACTTTCATTCGAATTATGGATGCGTGAAATAAAAAAAAAAAAAAAGAAAAAAAAAATAGGGCTTCATTGATATTCCCTAATTTTGCAGATTGCAGTAAAAACTCAAAAAATGAACCAAAAGAGTTCTGCACCATGAACTTTGTACCGCGCACATCACTTCGAAAGGCTCTAGAAAATAACGTAGAAGTGCATAACGAAATAGAAAATATGAAAGAAAAAAAGTGAAATGAAAGGGGATCGGATTCTATTTGTACTGTATCTGAAAAGAATCTTGTCTATTCCTATCGTTCCACTCCCTTAGACTAGACTTTTTTGGGGGGGTTCAACCAACTAACTTACCCTTTCGGATATGTATGAAGTATTAACGTAACGTGCTTTTTTAACTTGAACGAGAGAAGGCACCGGTATGAACAAGCAAAAAAGAAAAACAAGAGGAAATAGGATTGAATTCTTTTCTTTACTTATACTTTTACTTTACCTATATCTTTACTTATGCTTTACCCATATATATTCTTTACCCAGCTACAAAAATAGATCTAGATATCCAAATGTATAAGTATGTATCATGATCTAGACTATTAATGAATATGTATACGAATATGTATACCGATTCAAATAAATATGTATACCGATTCATATAGATACATTTGTATGAATATACATTATTCACCACATGCCAGGAACCAGATTTGAACTGGTGACACGAGGATTTTCAGTCCTCTGCTCTACCAACTGAGCTATCCCGGCCCCTCCCGATGCATCATCTCCATACTACTAGAGGGCTTGGGCCTGTGTCAATTAAAGAGACTAAAAAGCATTACAAAACAAAGTCTTACCCAGTCCTTGGAATTTCTTGGATCTTCAAACAGAATACTTTTGACGTTCAAAATCAAAATAATGATACGGACTGTGAATGATTCAAATCGGGATTCCTTGCCCATAGATGCTCGTTTGTACGTATAGTGTATATATCTCAATACTTTTGATCAATACTTTTGAGAAGAGAGAGACATTTCCTTTCCGATCCGTTTGTGAAAGAGTAGAGTGAACGAGAAACATAGCTTATTTTTAACTGCTGCCGAAAAGAAAGAATAAAAGGATAACTAGTTAGGGAGTAAAATGGGCCTTTTATTTTATTGGGGATAGAGGGACTTGAACCCTCACGATTTCTAAAGTCGACGGATTTTCCTCTTACTATAAATTTCATTGTTGTCGGTATTGACATGTAGAATGGGACTCTATCTTTATTCTCGTCCGATTAGTCAGTTCTTCAAAAGATCTATCAGACTATGGAGTGACTGATTTGATCAGTGACTATTCGATTCTTCCTTCAACTTTCAACTTGGAATAGATTCACCAAAATTATTCAATTTCTCATAAATAAAGATTCGGATCATCATGAATCTTTGATATTTCAGTACGTAGACGTATGTATATAGATAGGTTCATCCTTTCTGGAGTTTCAATAGAAGGATTCCTCTACTAACGCAACGCAGTCAACTCCATTTGTTAGAACAGCTTCCATTGAGTCTCTGCACCTATCCATTTTTGAGTCTCGCTTTCTGAACCCTTTTTTTGTTTTCAGAAAACAGGATTTGGCTCAGGATTGCCCATTTTTAATTCCAGGGTTTCTCTGAATTTGAAAGTTTTCACTTAGTAGGTTTCCATACCAAGGCTCAATCCAATCAAGTCCGTAGCGTCTACCAATTTCGCCATATCCCCCCCTTTTTTTGTTTTGAGACTAGGATCCCATTGGGATGCCATCCCCTTGTTTCTTTCATTTAATTTACGCTGGAACCATTGCAGTGAATTCTTTAGATACGGAGTCCTATATCGAATATCGAAAAAGTCTCTCCGTCTTTCCTAATTTGATTTCTTGTCTACCGTTTTTCATCTCTATCAGAGGACCCTGATCAAATCAGAAATGATTCTATCATTGATGTATCCGCAATTCAATATGGATGGATACATACCGCCGATATATGCTTCTCTTCCTCTCATTTTTTCCCTAAAATCTTGGAATACTCGAACGGTCGATTCTTTTTTTCTTATCCTTTACTTTTCCGAATGAAACCAGAGGAATGTCTCATTATGTTATGATCTGAATTGTATCTCTTTTCTTTAATTGAATCTTTTTCTTTCTCTTTTCCTTAGGACCGACCCGCTATCGCTATAGCTAGAAAGAATCTAATTAGAACATAATGATTCTATCATTAGTGATATAATTAGTGATATAACTGATCATAATCATTCTAGTACTAATTACTAATATAATCATAATCATTCTAGTACTAATTACTTCTAGTACTAATTATTACTTCTAGTACTAATTACTAACTAGTACTAATTACTAATATAATATATAATAACTTACTAATATATATAATAACTTACTAATATACTAATATATAATAACTATATAACATAACCATAGTATATAAAACATAACCATAGTCCCATAATTATACATAATTATATATTTATATTATATTAATATTATTTTTAAATATTATTTTATTATTTTATTTTACATAATCATTAATCATATATAATCATATATTAAATTACATAATCATATATTAAATTACATAATCATATATTAAATTATATTTATATTAATAAATATATAAATATATTAATAAATATATAAATATATTAATAAAAAATATATAAATATAATTTAAATATATAAATATAATTAATAAATAATATAAATAAAAATAAATAATAAAATAAAAATAATATATTTCTAAATCTAAAATTAAAATATAATGATTCTAAATCTAAAATTAAAATATAAAGAAAATTCTAAAATAAAAAAGAAATTAAATTTAAATATAATCAGAGTAATGATCCACCAAATAGAACAAATCACAAATCAAATAGAATAAATAAAAACAAAAAAATCGTTAACGTTAAAATAATCATTTTAAATAATCATATAAAAAACTTCTATTCTATTTATTTCAATTCTAATCGAAAATAGCTGTTATTGTTATAGAAAATAGCTGTTATTGTTATAGTAATATTAATTGTTATTGTTATAGTAATATTAATTGTTATTGTTATAGTAATATTAATTGTTATTGTTATAGTAATATTAATTGTTATTTGTTAGATTGTAGAATATTCTATTCATTCGAACTTCTATTCCACTCTTTACTTTATATATTCATATTTCTTATGAATAACTAATAGCTAAGAGCCCGGTAGTTTACTAAATTCCTATGCACAATACAATTTCTGTTATGTGAGCCCGCTTAGCTCAGAGGTTAGAGCATCGCATTTGTAATGCGATGGTCATCGGTTCGATTCCGATAGCCGGCTTTGTTCGATTTTTTACTTTTTTTTACTTTTACATGATTGATTACATGATTGATTCAGAATGTCTCCTTTTTTTCACGGAATATTGAAATTGTTCCCCTTTTGCCAAAGGCCACTGCTCCATTATGGCGTAAGAACTTCCAACTATGAATAATGGAGCAATTCGCTCTCTACCGAACAAATCCGGAAAAGTATCCCTAACTTCCTATATAGACAAATAAAGTACGGACTATATAGACAAAAAAGTACGGATATTGATAAAATTTTTCTCATTCTTCTTTGTAGTACAGTACTTCAGTGGATCTCGCTTCGTTTATCGTTTAGTTCAGTCTGAATTTCGGTTTTTCTGTAAAATGAAATTTCAATAAAATTTAAATAAGGAGTCTTTATGTCTCGTTACCGAGGGCCTCGTTTCAAAAAAATACGCCGTCTGGGGGCTTTACCGGGACTAACTAGTAAAAGGCCTAGACCCGGAAGTGATCTTAGAAATCAATCGCGTTCCGGGAAAAGATCTCAATATCGTATTCGTCTAGAAGAAAAACAAAAATTGCGTTTTCATTATGGTCTAACGGAGCGACAATTACTTAAATACGTTCGTATCGCTGGAAAAGCCAAAGGGTCAACAGGTCAGATTTTACTACAATTACTTGAAATGCGTTTGGATAACATCCTTTTTCGATTGGGTATGGCTTCGACCATTCCCGGAGCCCGGCAATTAGTTAACCATAGGCATATTTTAATTAATGGCCATATAGTAGATATACCAAGTTATCGTTGTAAACCACGAGATATTATTACGACAAGGGATGAACAAAAATCGAGGGCTCTGATTCAAAATTATCTTGATTCATCCCCCCATGAAGAATTGCCAAAACATTTAACTCTTCACGCATCCAAATATAAAGGAGTAGTCAATCAAATAATAGATAGTAAGTGGGTCGGTTTGAAAATAAATGAGTTGCTAGTCGTAGAATATTATTCCCGTCAGACTTGAACCGAACTAAAATAACAAAGGTTCGGAGAATTTTGTCCCCTTTTTGCCGAAGTAAATCGACCTAAGGGGCTTGATTTTTTTTTTCTTCCATTCATGTATCATAAATGCCGGGGGGGGGGTATTTTCATGCCTTAGTTGGTCATTATTCCCCGTACTTTCCATACCTCAGCAATTCAAATTAGGAATAGAGAATCCATATCAAAGAAGGGTCTAACTGTTGGGATAATGGTATCCCATTGTTATTTGATACATTGCAGTTAGTAACGTTCGTGAGTTAGGTGAGGGTACGGAGAGAGAGGGATTCGAACCCTCGGTAAACAAAAAAAGCCTACATAGCAGTTCCAATGCTACGCCTTGAACCACTCGGCCATCT